>QXTE01000428.1:148829-238140 GCA_003942145.1 Platysternon megacephalum
CACCCCAACCCCCTGCTCTGAGCCCCCTGCTGCACCCTGCACCCTGACCCCCTGCCCTGAACCCCCTCCTGCACCCCAAGCCCCTGCCCTGAGCCCCCTGCTGCACCCTGCACCCTGACCCCCTCCTGCACCCCTCACCCCAACTCCCTGCCCTGAGCCCCCACCGCACCCCACACCCCTCCTGTGCCCCCTGGGGGCAGGGAGGGGGCAGAGTTAGGGTGGGGATTTCGGGGAAGGGGTTGGAATGGGGGCAGGGAAGGGGTGGGGATTTTGGGGAAGGGGTTGGAATGGGGGCAGGGAAGAGGCGGGGCAGGGGCAGGGCCTCATGGAAGGGGTGGAGTGGGGGCGGGGCCGAGGGCGGCGGGTGGGAGGTGTCAGTAAATGCGGCCCTCGGCCCAATGTACTAGTCCTCATGTGGCCCTCGAGGTCATTTGAGTTTGAGACCCCTGCCTTAAACTGTGGAGCCCTAGTGACCATGGGCGGAAGTGCGTCTCCTTGAAGATATGCAGTGTAGTTGTAGCCGTATCAGTCCCAGGATATTAGAGAGACCATGTGAGTGAGGTAATATCTTTTATTGGACCAACTTCTGTTGGTGAGAGAGAGAAGCTTTCCTTTCCCAGACCTGAAGAAGAGCTCTGTGTGGCTCAAAAGCTTGTCTCTCTCACCAACAGACGTTGGACCAATAAAAGATATTACCTCACCCACCTTGTCTCCCCCTGAAAGGGCTGCTCTGCTCCATTAAACATGCCTCTATCCATCCACACCCATGCACCCCTCCTTCAAACCCCATAGACACCTCTCCTCCCAATCACTCATACCAATGCTCTCTCTCAGTTACTACATACAGACGCTCCCCAGGTTACGCACTTACGGAAAAAGTTCAATAAGCTAGAAACGGGGGGGGGGGGGAGGTTTGAATGTTTTTGCGTAATGGTCGGGTATACATTTCTGACTTACGCAAAATTCGAGTTCCGCAAGGCATTCCGGAACAGAACGATTGCGTAAGTCGGGGAGCGTCTGTATCTGTTCAGCACCCAGTGCACTGGGGCCCTGATCTCAGGGAAATAGCTCCTCACCTAACGAGACCAGAGTCTGGTAATTTTCCCACATGACGTGTCTGTAAAGTTGCCTTTGCTCCTTGCCCAGCAGCGCCCACTCTGCTGGGGAGAAATACATGGCCACATCCTCAAACGTCACCGACATCTGAAAGGACAAACAACCCAACTCAGCATGGCAAAGTTTACACACTGGTAGGGGAATAGCTGTTGCAGGTGATGCGGATGTACAGTGGTCCATGGAACTGGGAGGGCCCTGGGAGGCTTGAAAGTTTGTACCATTATTATGGGTTCAGGTTTGTCACCGTGTGAAATAAGTAACAGACAGCATTTTCCTGTGACTTTTTTTCTGTGTCTGTGACTCACCCCACAGTGGTGGCTACAGGAGCTGGGCCCGGCCCCCTGCTGTGAGTGTTGTATCCTGGCGCAAAGGGTTGCATCACTGCTGAGGGTTAGTCCTCCTGACCCTCTGTCATGATGGGACAGGCCGGCCAAACTTCAGTGAGTGTCGCAGCAACCTGGAGCTCCAGATCACAGCCTCACTTACAATTAGCCTGCACACCCGACCCTCTGTCACCATGCTGGAGGGCTGGGCAGATCAAACCTGGGCAACCTCACATGCCATGATGTAATGCCCAGAACAGGGCACCGGGCCCAGCTCCTCAAGACCCTGCATGAGCCACTGCTGCAGGGTGAGAGTGGGGAACTGGACTCAGCCGTACAAAATACACAAGCTGCTGGAGCTGCACTGTGGGGTGAGTACAGGGTGGGTTCACTCTCCAGTTGCTCCCTTCCTGGGCTTGCCCTCTGCATTGGGCAGGAATTAGGGTTACGCTGTTGTAGCCTTGTCGGTCCCAGGATATTAGAGAGACAAGGGGGTGGAGGTAACATCTCTTGCTGGACCATCTTCTGTTGGTGAAGGAGAGAAGTGCCTGAGCTACGCAGAGCAGGGACCTAGAGCCAGGCTCCAGCCCGAGGACAGATGCTGCACCGCAATTAAACAGCCCATGAGCCCGAGTCAGCTGGCACAGCCCGGCTGCAGGTTTTAGTTGCTGCCTAGACAGGCCCTGGGAGCCCCAGGCAGAGAGCTGTAGCTCAAGCACTAGCAGCCCAGGCTTTTAGCTCTGGGGGGCTCTGGTTGAACCCCCAACACGCTGGCCGATGGGGCAGTCAGACAAGGAACCTCCCTCCCCCCCGCGGGCCCCACGGACTCAGTTCAGCCTCCCCCAGCGCCTCCCATTGCCAGTGTGTGCAGCGGCCCCAGCCTGGCCCCGAACCCGCTCTCCCGAGCAGGCTGGTCCCAGCCCCAGGAGCACAGGCCAGAGGAACTGTCAGCCAGGACCTGCCCCCCCGCCCCGCCTCCAGCCCCGGCCGGTGCCCCCGTAGCACCGCCCCGGGGAAGGGTCCCGCCCCCCCATTAGCGAGCAGGAGGGGTCGGTCGGGCTCTCGCTGGCTGGGGCGCGGACCCTGCCGGGCTCCGCTGCACAAACCGGCCCCCGGGGGGTCTCTCCGGTCCCAGGCGCGGTTCGGCTCCGCCCCCAGCAGCTTCCTCCCCAGGCAGCGATTTCCAGCCTCTGCGGCTGTTTCCCTCCCTCCGCGGGCCCCGCTCACNGGCACACCCGACCCTCTGTCACCCTGCTGGAGGGCTGGGCAGATCAAACCTGGGCAGCCTCACATGCCATGATGTAATGCCAAGAACGGGGCACCGGGCCCAGCTCCTCAAGACCCTGCACGAGCCACTGCTGCAGGGTGAGAGTGGGGGACTGGACTCAGCCGTACAAAATACACGAGCTGCTGGAGCTGCACTGTGGGGTGAGTACAGGGTGGGTTCGCTCTCCAGTTGCTCCCTTCCTGGGCTTGCCCTCTGCATTGGGCAGGAATTAGGGTTACGCTGTTGTAGCCTTGTCGGTCCCAGGATATTAGAGAGACAAGGGGGTGGAGGTAACATCTCTTGCTGGACCATCTTCTGTTGGTGAAGGAGAGAAGTGCCTGAGCTACGCAGAGCAGGGACCTAGAGCCAGGCTCCAGCCCGAGGACAGATGCTGCACCGCAATTAAACAGCCCATGAGCCCGAGTCAGCTGGCACAGCCCGGCTGCAGGTTTTAGTTGCTGCCTAGACAGGCCCTGGGAGCCCCAGGCAGAGAGCTGTAGCTCAAGCACTAGCAGCCCAGGCTTTTAGCTCTGGGGGGCTCTGGTTGAACCCCCAACACGCTGGCCGATGGGGCAGTCAGACAAGGAACCTCCCTCCCCCCCGCGGGCCCCACGGACTCAGTTCAGCCTCCCCCAGCGCCTCCCATTGCCAGTGTGTGCAGCGGCCCCAGCCTGGCCCCGAACCCGCTCTCCCGAGCAGGCTGGTCCCAGCCCCAGGAGCACAGGCCAGAGGAACTGTCAGCCAGGACCTGCCCCCCCGCCCCGCCTCCAGCCCCGGCCGGTGCCCCCGTAGCACCGCCCCGGGGAAGGGTCCCGCCCCCCCATTAGCGAGCAGGAGGGGTCGGTCGGGCTCTCGCTGGCTGGGGCGCGGACCCTGCCGGGCTCCGCTGCACAAACCGGCCCCCGGGGGGTCTCTCCGGTCCCAGGCGCGGTTCGGCTCCGACCCCAGCAGCTTCCTCCCCAGGCAGCGATTTCCAGCCTCTGCGGCTGTTTCCCTCCCTCCGCGGGCCCCGCTCACCGCGCCGGGCGCTGGGGCTGCAGCCTGCAGAGGGGGCTCGCTCCCGCACGCGCAGCTCGGCCCCCAGGTCTCCGCGGCGGGCACGAGAAGGTCCCTCCCTTAGCCCGCCCCCCCTCGCAGCAATTGCCGGGCGTGTCTAGGCTGTGGAGGACTCGGAGCTCTGTGGGTTTAACCCTTAAGCATCTCGTTCGGGGAAGCGAGTTGCAGAGGGAGCCACTAGGGGAGACGAGGTGAAGTCGGTTCCCTGTTTGTTGGTGGCTCCCACGATCCCGTCGGCAAAGGCGGGTATTGGAACAATGTTACGGGGGGCTGGACACCCTGTGTAGGATGGAAACCACTTCAAACCAGGGGGTGCTACCCCACCTGCACCCCCAGCACCCTGAGTTCCAGCCCCCGGTTCAAATAACATTTCTTAGTAATTCATCAGGGTGAGAGACGCCTTTTCGAACATTTCACCATAATAAATATGGATTGAGTTTCATAACAGTATCTATTAGTAAATTAATACATTATTTAATAATTATTCAGATCTGGAACTGGGATGTGAGTGGTTGTAAGTAAGAAAATACTTTTTGGGATATTCTAAGTGCCATTAAGATGAGAGAAGATAATTCCCAGAGGTGAAATTCCATGTCTGGGCTACACTCTGCTAATATCATACCCGAGTTTCTATTCTGTATCTGATTTGACAGTAGTCATACCACATGCATGAAAAAAAAAATCAACCAAAAGCAATAGTCAACCAAATTGTTTATATGGACAACAGCTACAATTTAAGAAGTCTGTAGGACTAACCCTGCTTCCTTCTTAGACAAATTAAGAACAGGAAAAATGGCTACATTTATCAGAACTTATTTCATAGCTGTATAAATATCTAAAATGTTATCATTAGTGTCACGTCTTTTGCATGGTGCACAACAAAAATTATATGAAGAAACTATCAGACACAATTGGCCCCCCAAAAATATGTTTATTATTTATATACAAACATACAAGACCTAGCTTAGTACACACTGTGGTCAGACTGATTTCAGATGTCTTGTAAAACATGGACGACAGTAAGTACCATCAGAGGGCTCACAAACAACTTAAAGGGATAATACAACCCTATTCCCACACACACTACAACTAGTTAAACCAGTCTTTAATGTTGCTGGGAGAGTTGCACGCTTGGTACACTTTACTTTTCAAGTTACTTGGAGAACTCTTCATCTGTGCTATAATATCTCCACTTCCTTTCCTTTTAAATTCCAGAATTCCATCACAGAAATGCCAACTCTTGGTTTGATCAAGTTTTTGGAAACGTACAAAATGGATCCCAGTGCTGTATGTCATCCTAACAGTTTTGTGGCTGTAATGACACACCTTTGCTTTAATAAGTGCTAATGTTTATTCAAATCACTTTGATGTTCTCTACTGAACTAATCAGTATTTGGAACACTATTTTTAATATTAATCTTATATCCAAGTTACATGGAAAGGAGTTAAAGAAAGGGCAGGCGAAGGATTTATCTGGCCTAAGGATATTTCTTTCTCTGAACAGTCAATGCACATATCTGAAAAGATGCAGTACAGTACTTTAATGTAACAACCCAAATGCATTTTGTTTTATCTCAACTTACTTGCCATCATGCACAGAAATCGCTGGTGGAAACAGCTGAAGGTCACATTTTAGAATTTTTCTGTGATTGGACTTAACCTCCAGTGTAATGAATAAGATGCATGGTTCACCATTAATGAGATGACATTTACTCAATTGACATATATTGCACTTGTTCACTTCGACTCTGAAATTGTAAAATAAGCAAAAAAGCTGCTAGTTATTATACTACAGATATTTTAACTAACCAATTTGTGCTTTTGTTGTTAGTGCTGAACACTAGTGACACCTGTATTTACTCATTCCAAAGGGTTTTTATTACAAGATGCAGTTTTGTGCAGAAGGGAATTTTCTTCACCAATTACTGCAGAGAATTCCTGCATAATTTGATGCTGTGTCTGCCTCTCCATAAAATGTTCTCCTGGTCTGTAATCTTGACACAACCAACTACTGCACCAAACATCCACATGGAGAGGGAACGTTGGTAAAGGTGCAGAAAGGTCAGGAAATGGCTTCAGAAATTCATAGATATTATGTCCAGAAGAGA
Source organism: Platysternon megacephalum (assembly GCA_003942145.1). Lineage (NCBI taxonomy): Eukaryota > Metazoa > Chordata > Testudines > Platysternidae > Platysternon > Platysternon megacephalum. The sequence continues at coordinate 154,700 of QXTE01000428.1, forward strand.
CCAGTCAATCATCTATATCATCTGCATAACACAGGCCATGATATTGCAATGTATTACCCCAATATGGAGCCCAACAACTTGTGTTTGGCTAAAGCATCTTCCATAAAGGTGACCCGACAGGTATTGAAGACATCGGGAGCTGGAGAATCCATCACTTCCCTTGGGAGTTTGTCCCAATGGTTGATCACTCTCACTATAGAAAATTTGTTCTTATTTTCAGTTTGAATTAGTCTTTCTTCCACTTCCAGTCATCGGTTCTTTTTCTGCCTTTGTAGGAGGAATATTTCAAGGGGGGAGAAAGTAGGTTTTCAGGCACTGACCCTGGATACAAATGTTTATTAGCCAAGCTACTTTATGTGGGAGCCATTTCCCCCCCACCCCTCCTCCGCATACAGGGCTGTATTTATTTCCCGACCCCAGGTCCAACTGCCATAACTGACAATACATCATATGCCAGCAATGCCCCTCTGCTATGTACATCGGCCAAACTGGACAGTCTCTAAGGAAAAGGATAAATGGACACAAATCAGATATTAGGAATGGCAATATACAAAAACCTGTAGGAGAACACTTCAACCTCCCTGGACACACAATAGCAGATCTTAAGGTGGCCATCCTACAGCAAAAAAACTTCAGGACCAGACTTCAAAGAGAAACTGCTGAGCTTCAGTTCATCTGCAAATTTGACACCATCAGCTCAGGATTAAACAAAGACTGTGAATGGCTTGCCAACTACAGAACCAGTTTCTCCTCCCTTGGTTTTCACACCTCTACTGCTAGAACAGGGCCTCATCCTCCCTGATTGAACTAACCTCGTTATCTCTAGCTTGCTTCTTGCTTGCATATATATACCTGCCCCTGGAGATTTCCACTACTTGCATCCGAAGAAGTGGGTATTCACCCACGAAAGCTCATGCTGCAAAACGTCTGTTAGTCTATAAGGTGCCACAGGATTCTTTGCTGCTTTTACAGGGTTACTGTTACCCCAAAAATGGCTTTTGGGGCACTTCTTTATAACCTGCCTATTTCCCCCTTAGTCTGTTATTCGTGAGGTAAAAGTTCCTGGGGTTGTTAAGGAAACACTAAAGGACACGGATACAACCTTCTGATAATGTAATTGACACAGGCAGTATTCTTTTCAAAACAAAATGTCTGATTAATATAACTAATATTAATTAATTAATATAAATAATCCCTAATAAAGTGTATCCTAAAACTCCTAATTAAGGCAGAAAAATCCCCCATGCAAATTAAAGAGCACAAACTACAATAGCATATAGTTCAAATGATTCTAAGCAAAGCAATTCATTGCATGTAGCCAGTTTGCAAGAAATCACTGACAACAGATCTTAAATTACTTTAAAGTTGATATATCTATACACTGGCGCTGCATGGGGGTCGCACCGAGGGCCACGTGCTGCCCCTGGCCCACTGCCTGAGCTCCAGGGACGGGGATGACCAGAGCACACAGCTGCGTGGCTGCGCTGCCCAGCCCACTCCCAGAGCCTGGAGCCGGCCGGAGCATGCTGTGGCTGCACTGCCCGGCCCCCCACCTGAGCTCTGGGGGTGGGACCAGCAAAAGCACACAGCTGCATGGCCGCACAGCCTGGCCCAGCGCAGAGCTCAGGGGTCAGACTTGGGATACCTCCCCGGCCTCAGGCTTACTTTGTACAAAATTGATCATTATCCTGATAAGGGGTGAACATAGAGGTACAGACTGTCACAGTAATACAGAAAGGTAAGTCTGTACCCACTCTGGAGACATGTTTTGCAGCAGATATCTCTTCACTCTGTTCCAAACTATGAGCTCAGTTTTGCTCATATTTGTATTCTCCTGATTTAGAAGACAGAAAATTTGAGACTCCGCAGACCTTACACACCTTTTCTTATCTAATTATGCACACAACAGTTTAGCTAGTATTAGACCATAGCACACAAGTAGCATAAAACCATAGAAATATTTGCACCAACTGTACCTAGCACACAGTTCATATTTGGCAAACCTTAACAGAGCATACATCTTGCGTCTGACAGATTCCACATATACAATGAAAAAAGGTTAGAACAATTGAACTACTAGTAAATTTGTACAATAAAGCTTAGCATGAGCACAGAGTATTCTGGATGATTTTAACTAGTTTAGAGTTCTAACACCCCCATTTCTTGAGTAGAAATAATGGTTAAAAGCAGATTACAACTGAGCTGAACTGAAGCTGGCATAACCAGCTCCAGAAAGGAAGGCAAGATGGCTGCTTCTCCCCAACATCAAATCCCAAGAGTGACTGGAACGTAACAAAGTCAGCAGTGCAGGGAAGATTGCAGGTCTTCACTTACACATATGACAGTGCAGCCATTTCAGACTCATATTTCTCTTGTATTATTTCATTCCCTCCAGGAACGATGAGACAACAGTGACATAAAGTCCCATCTCATCATCGCCCTCTGACAGAGAGGAATGGCCACAGATTACTCCACCTTGCGGAATGGGGAGACAATGGCCCAGTACTGCTGCTCAGTTTGATCTGTGGATGTTGCTCAGATTAGTTTCTCTCCCTCTCTATTTAGGAGTCTCTCTCACCTGAAACAGTGCTCTCTGGGCTGCCTGTTCCCATGCAGGATTCCACCTCTGTGCCTGCCACATGACCCCTGGCTGTTTCATACCCATGTCACACTCTGGGCTGGGACAGCAACTCCACGAGTTGTTTACAGAAAACACCTACAACAAGCAGCAAACCCAAGTCCCATCCTGCAAAGCAGAACAAAGTTGCCCAGGAGATTTTCCTGCACTCCTTGCCACTTGGTGTCAAGGCTGAGATCCAGGTACATGTCAGGGCTTGTCTACACTACCGCACAGGGTCGATCTAAGATACAATTTCAGCTACATGAATAGCATAGCTGAAGTCAACGTACTTAGATCTACTTACCGAAGTGAAGACACCGCGGTAAGTCTATAGCTGACGCTCTCCCGTCAACTGCGCTTGCGCTCCTCATTCTGGTGGAGTACTGGTGTCAACGATCCAGCGGGTAGTGTAGACAAGCCCTGAGTGTTAGGGCTAATGTACACTAGACGTGCTACAGCTCCTGCTAGTGTTCAAGACGCCAAGCTAGCATACAAGACGCTCTAACCCAATGGGAGAGAGTTTCTCTGTCAGCATAACACCTCCACCTCTATGAGAGACGGTAGCTATGTTGGCAGGGAAGCTCTCCCATCAACATAGCCCAGTTTACAACAGTGCTTAGGACGGTATATTCCACATCCCTGCGTGATGTAAATGACCTTTCTGGTAAGTGACAAGTTCTCGTGTAGACAAGCCCTAGGTGGCATTAAAGTGCCACTAACTCATCCAGGAAGACAAATTTGAATTATTAAAAAAAAAGCCATTATAACAGGAAGTAACTGACATCTCTTATCCCTGCCCTTGCCTTTTTTCTGGTGTATGACTTCTGATGGCACAATGAATTAGATGATGGGTAAATGATGTAGTCACGCTAATCATGACAGCAGCATCCATAGATGTCAAGTATTTACATGTACCATCAAAATGATAAAGGCGGCAGTCCATAACCAAACGGCATGCTGTTTGTTGATCCGGAAACTCCAATCTCCAACCTTCCGGTCCTAGCTGATATTGCTTGCCTGGCAACTAGGTGTGAAGACAGGGCCCTGGGTGCATTATGCATGAAGCCAACTATCAGGACAGCTTGCTTCATAATTTTCTCTCAAAGCAAAATCAAAACAACCTTCCTTTTGATTCAGTACTATGAGGGGCGCACTGGGGATGTCACAGCCTTTCATTAACTCAGGAGACGAAAGCTTCTTTTCAGTCTCTGTCAGAACCTTTACCCATTATTCCTTTTTCCAAATAGAAAAAAATAAATTAATTCAATTTGTGGAGCCTGAGAGGATGGGAGCCGCAGTGAACAAACAGCTTGGGAGAAACCAGGACCATCAAAGTGCAGTCTTGGCTCCAGTCATCTCTCTCTTAGCTGCAGCCCATAATGCCCACAATGGAACGCTTCAGTACCTCTAGGGTTAAATGCTCCCATCTCCAGGACCTTACAAATTATTTTAACAAACGCAGCACTTAAACTCATGTCTCCTTAGTGAAGGGTGGGAACATTTCAGAGTGGGAGCAAGTTCTCCCTCTTTTACAGACTTTGGGAACAGGGTGAAGTGAGAGAATGAAGAGGTCCCCTCCATCGAACACCAGGGTCAGGAGTCTCTATTCTGAGTGGGTGCTCTGGTGTTTAGTAAGATATGATGAGCGAGCAAAGTGCTTCCCACACTCAATGCAGGAATATGGTCGCTCTCCTGAATGGATTTTCAGATGTTCAGTCAGAGATGATGAGTGAGCAAAGCACTTCCCACACTGAGTGCAGGGATACGGGCGCTCTCCTGTGTGGATTCTCAGGTGGTTGGTGAGGCCTGACAATTGGGTGAAACTTTTCCCACACTAAGTGCAGCAATAGGGTTTCTCTCCAGTGTGGATTCTCTGGTGGCTCTTGAGATGATGTATATAGACAAAGCCTTTTCCACAGTCAGTGCAGCAATGGAGTTTCCCAGTGTGGACTCCCTGGTGTCTAGAGAGATTTTCTGGATGACGGAATATTTTCCCACACTCAGCACAGCGATGGAGTCTCCCCGTACTATGGATTTCCTGGTGTCTCTTGAGACTTTGAAGGAGACTGAATTTTTTCCCACACTCAGCACAGCAATGGGGCTGTTCCCCAGTGTGGATCCTCTGATGTCTGATCAGATGTTCTCGTAGGCAAAAATTTTTCCCACACTCGTGGCACAAGAAGGGTCTCTCTTCGCTGTGGATTTTCAGGTGTCTAGTAAGACTTGATAGAACCTTGAAGCCTTTCCCACATTGGTTACAGCGATGGGGTCTCTTTTCTGAGTGGATTGCCTGATGATTACGAAATGTTGATGAATCCATAAATCGCTTTCCACACTCAGCGCAGGCATAGGGTCTCTCTCCTGAGTGGACTCTCTTGTGGATGTTAAGAGCTGATATATGGAAGAATCTTTTTCCGCACTCAGCACAGCTATAGGGTCTCTCTCCCGTATGTATTCTCTGGTGGGCAATGAGATGTGATAACTGGTGGAATATCTTCCCACATTCAATACAGGGATGGTCTCTCTTCTTTCGGTGAGCTTTCCCATGTGCTCTGAACTCCTTCTTTCTCCTAAAGCTCTCCCCACACTCGCTACAGTGATACAGTTTCTGTCTCCTATGAACCATCCAGTGGTGGCTTATCAGGTCTCTTTGCACCTTGAATTCTTCTCTGCACACACGGCAGGTATATAGGCTCTTTCTAGGCTCAGCTTTTCCCTCTGCAGGAGGCTTTAGATGTGGCCTGGATCTCGTCTGATGGCCTCTTGAGGTTGTTGGCTCCTTCCTGGTCACATTTTTCCTCTGCCTTTGTGGCGTGCACTGTCTCTTGTGGTGTCTTCCCAGCTCAGATTTCTTGGAACGGTTCTTCCCTGATGTCCCTCGGAAAGGCCTGAGTGGCTCCAGGTTACCAGGCCCTTCCTCAGGAGTCTGCCCCTCAGCCCTGCTCAGGTTCCTCACCCCTGCTTGGTGGGGAAGAGAATCCAGATGTTATTTCTTGTGCTCCTCACAAAGGGATACAACTAATATTCCCAGCAGGGGGATGTGCCTGAGAAAGCTCCACACCCCTCCCCTTAGAACAGGGCTGACCATCGTCACTTTAGTGCAAGAGGCCAAACTCCCAGGGGCCCCAGCACTGGGGAAGGAGGAGAAGGTCAGTGTCCCATAGGCCCTGATAATAGCCCCCCCAAGTCAATGTGAAAATCAGCCCCCACAATTCTCTCCCTACCCTGAGGCCCATCTCACTGGGGAGAACAGCATCACCACACACCAGCAGTGACACCCCTCTCCCGAGGGACACTCACACTGGGATGGGATCTCAACGGCTCCATGTTCTATGGAAAATGGGGGAGGGGGAGAGACTGGGGGAATCTGCATAAGGGGAGAGATGGAGTTTCTAGGGGGATGTCAGGGTGAGGAGCTGTAGCGCTTCTCATGTTTGGGCTTCAGTCCCTATTGTAATGCTCTGTGAGGGGAGAGTTTGCAGCTGATGGACAATTCCTGAAATGAGCTCTCCGGCTTCCACTGGTGCAAAGGGCAGAGCTGGTTCCCTACCTGCTCCAGGGGAAGCGCTTTGTGTGAGGAAGAAGCCCAAGCAGCTTTCAATTGCTGGCCAGTCCCAGGTCTCCTCTGCATCTGGAATATCTACACCAAGACAAAAGGTCTTTGGTTGACAGCACATAGACCGAATGAATATCACTGAGAGAAGCCCTTTCCCCTGCACTGTAAATTACTCGTTTATGGTCACTGTTGGACAGTGGGTTCCACAATGCACAAGAGGGGAAGCTATTTGGGGCTCGACAGTTACTTTGTACTGTGGTAGCGCATCTGAGATCTTGGTTCCATAGCATGAGGTGCTGCACAAAATTACAGAGAAATCGCCCTGACGTTGAAGAGCTTATCTACTAAATACAGAAAGGGTGGGAGAGAACCTGAGTCAAAGGAGTAACTTGCTGTTGTAATAATTGGGCCCACAAATTTACCCTAATTGGCAGTTTAATGGTAAAAACTGTGAGAGAGTTTATAAAGTGTTACAATATCCTACCATAATAAATGTTGATGGGAAAAGGTGAAAAATATAAAGAAGACGATGGAATTAGTCCAAATATAAAAGGCCTATAATGCAATTCAAGGACAGTGTTAAAATGATGGCTGTAAACAAGAGAAGTGTGGAACTGAACATTAACGAACCAAAATGACTGAGTTAGAATTTAGGCCTAACTGGCAGAAAAACAATGAGGGGCTGGGCTATTTTGTCCATTACTTCCTTTTGGGGATTCTCAAAAAAACCAACACTTTCGGGGGGAAAATAAAGGAGCGGAACTGAATGCAGCCCTTGCTGACTGAAAAAAACAGCAACAGCAGGAGCATGCCAACAACTGCTCTGGTGAGCGATACCATCATGCTGCCACCCCTGATCCTGATTTGGGACCCCAGATCTTCTTCATCCTAATCGTAAGAGATGTCTTAACAAGACTGCACCAGAGAAAGGGAGCCGGAGGATATTGCCACCGTTATCAGTTCTGGCTAACACCCCAAAATCACCTGGAATGTGAGATTTTGTCCCCGTACCTCCTAACCCTCATGAATTCTTTCCATTCCCCACCATATTTCTTCTCTTTTTTATTCCTCTCCATGTGCCTTCTAGTAAATAAGAGTCTGGCTTAGCTGGCCAAAACTGCATAGTTTGCAACCTTGCTGTAAGCCTGTGATCAAAGAGGCAGCCAAACGCATTGTCCAGAACAGACTAACACTCGACAGGTTTGCCAGGCAGGTCTCCAATTGGCTGATCAGACCGTGTGCCGTGCCTGTGTTACTCCAGGCATGAAGCGGCAAGTAAGAGTAAACCCGAGTCAGAAGTCACATGTTCTATCTATGCTGTTCTTTTCTCTTCCATCTTGAGTGGGTTTTGTCTCCTAGGAAACGGGATCGGATTTTAATAATAACAACAGCTCCAGCCCATTTCAATTAGCTGCCTCTCTTTTCCCCAAAAGGACAGCTATTACCATCTTTAATACCATCTAAAAGACTTTCAAACACAGGCCTTTTGTCTAAAGAATTTCTACGGGTAAAGGTAAAGGTAAAGGAAACAAGGGACATTGCCAAAATAAAAGTTCTTAGGTCATATCTGACATTTCAAATGCTTAAACTCTTTTTCCTTCTTTTTCTGTATCTTTAAAAAAAGAATAGAAAGAAATTTTTGTGGTGTTTTCCATGGTACTGAGCAGGCTACTGTCTCTGTATTCCAAACCCCAAACCTTATTTAACACTCTTTAATGTTGGCCATAACAGTGTCGGGTTACCACCTTTGTCTCTTTGGGCCCATGTATTCTATATGAATTAATACAATATTGTCCAAGATCTGCCAGCAGCTCAGTGGCAGAATGAGGAATAGAGTCCAGTTCTCCTCACTCCCACAACATGATGTTGCCTCCCAACCAGTCCTGGGGAGTAATGAGGAAATCCCTTATTAATGTCAACTGAGAGCCCACAAAAGCAATGGAACAATGTTGGGTCCCTACAAAACTGGGCCTTAACTGGGAAGGGAGATTCCCAAGTGCTGCTCAGTCAATGATTCAGACAGTCAGGGAGGGGTTACAAACACTTTGGTGGACGGGATTAGAATTCAAAATGATCTTGACAAAGTGGAGAATTGGTCTGAAATCAACAAGATGAAATTCAAGAAACACAACTACAAAGTAGTTCGCTTAGGAAGAAAATATCAGCTGCACAATAGAAAATGGGGAATAACTGGCTTGGCAGCAGTACGGCAGAAAAGAATGTGGTGGTTATAGTGGATCATGAATTGAATGAGAGCCGACAATGTGATACTGTTGCAAAAAAGCCTATCAACATTAGACTAAAAAACTAACATTCCCGGATGTCCTGTCACTTTGGCCAAAATGTATCAGGATTCCAGCTGCCTTCAAGCTACTCATTTGTTCCCGGCACAACACTTTAACTCCTTCCTCACCTGGGCGGGTACCTCTCAGGACGTCCTCATCTTCATCTTCTGTGGGACCCTGGACACACAGATCTTCCCCTCGCTCTATGCTGGAGATCACCACTGGCTTGGAGGTTTGGATTCCTGTTTAGAGAAAAGCATCACCCCTAAGAACTTCTAAGAACATTGTGCAGCTCCATATGCAATGTTTGTGCCAATTAGGCTATGAGCTAATTGTGAAGGCTAATAGGCAATTGTTTTCCATGGAAACATGAACTGCAGCTTATGGTCAAAACTCCTGGTGCCCGGCAGTGGCGGGATATTGAGTTGCAAACAACCTGGCACCTGTGGAAAGGGCAGATGGGGAGGACTGCAGTGTTTGAAGAGATTGCGGGGAACACGTGGCAAAAGCTGGATATTTCTCCTTGTCCTAGGAAAGTTACTCTACTATGGCCCAGCACCCCTCTCCCTCTTGTGGATATGTTTACATAGAAATTAAACACCTGTACCTGGCCCGGATCAGATGACTTGGGCTTGAGGGGCTTGGGCTGTGGGATTGCAAAATTGCTGAGTGGATATTTGGAGGGAGGGTCCCAGACGGGGCCGTCCCTACCTATATGCAAAGTACGCAGCTGCGTAGGGCACCAGGAAATTTGGGGCAGCTGCATGCTGCTCCAGCCCCTGCTCTGCCTCTTCCCCCACCCACGCTCTGCCCCATGCCCACCTCTTCCCCCTTCCCCCACCCCAGCCCCACCCCACCCCTTCCCCATGGCCCCCGCCCCACCTCTTCCCACCCAAGCTCTGTCCCCACTCCAACCCTTCCCCAAAGCCCCCATCCCTGCTCTGTCTCAGCCCCACCCCCACTCCAGTCCTTCCCAAAGCCCCCACCCCAGTATGTCTTTCTCCTTAACTGTGGTGTTGGCTGGCCTTTCATCCTGCAGCGTGCAGAACGCGTGACCCTTTTCTGCTCATGTGCTCTGTCTGGGGAACTACAAGAGCCAGAATTCTCTTGCATTAAACTGTGGAGCACTAGTGACCATGGGTGGAAGGATCTCCTCTTGAAGATATGCAGTGTAGTTGTAGCCGTATCAGTCCCAGGATATTAGAAAGACCAGCTGAGTGAGGTAATATCTTTTATTGGACCAACTTCTGTTGGTGAGAGAGAGAAGCTTTCCTTTCCCAAACCTGAAGAAGAGCTCTGTGTGGCTCAAAAGCTTGTCTCTCTTAACAACAGAAGTTGGCCCAACAAAGATATTACCTCACCCACCTTGTCTGCCCCATGAACTGGCTGCTCTGCTCCATTAAACATGTCTCTATCCATCCACACCCATGCACCCCTCCTTCAAACCCCATAGACACCTCTCCTCCCAACCACGCATACCAATGCTCCATCTCAGTTACTGTGTCTCTGTGCAGCACCCAGTGGACTGAGGCCCTGATCTCACAGACACAGCTCCTCACCTAATGAGACCAGAGTCTGGTAATTTTCCCACATGACGTTTCTGTAAAGTTGCCTTTGCTCCTCGCCCAGCAGCGCCCACTCTGCTGGGGAGAAATACATGACCACATCCTCAAACGTCACCGACATCTGAAAGAACAAACAACCCAACTCAGCATGGCAAAGTTTACACACTGGTAGAGGAATAGTTGTTGCAGGTGAGGCAGATGTACAGTGGTCCACGCAACTGGGAGGGCCCTGGGGGGATTGAAAGTTTGTACCATTCTTATGGGTGCAGGTTTGTCACAGTGTAAAAAAAGTAATGGACAGTGTTTTCTGTGTCTGTGATTGACCCCACAGTGGTGGTTCTGGGAGCTGAGCCTGGCCCCCTGCTGTGGCTGTTGTATCCTGGCACAAAGAGTAGCACCACTGCTGAAGCGGAGTCCTCCTGACCCTCTGTCATGATGGGGCAGACTGGCCAAACAACAGTGAGTGTCGCAGCAACCTGGAGCACCAGGTCACAGTCCCACTCACATTTAGCCTGCACACCCGACCCTCTGTCACCATGCTGGAGGGCTGGGCAGATCAAACCTGAGTAGCACTGCAGCCCCTCCAGCCACGATGCAATGCCCAGAGCAGGGCACTGGGCCCAGCCAGCCCCATAGGACCCTGCTGGAGCCAATATTGCAGGGTGAATGTGGGGCACTGGAGTGGCACTGTGGGGTGAGTTCAGGGTTGGTTCGCTCCGCATTCACTCCCTCCCTGGGCTTGCCCTCTTTATTGGGTGGGAATTAGGGTTACACTGTTGTAGCTGTTTTGTTCCCAGGATATTACAGAGACAAGGTGGGGGAGGTAAAATCTCTTATTGGACCAAATTTATTTGTTCTTGAGCTACACAGAGCAGGGTCCTAAAGCCCAGGTTCCAGCAGGAGCCCAAATGTCTGCACGGCCATTAAAAGAGCTGAGCCCCATGAGCCAGTGTCAGCTTGCACAGCCCGGCTGCAGGTTTTGAGGGGGTTTTTTTGGTTGTTTTTTTTCCCTTCGAAAACAAAAGAATGATTCATTTAAAGGAAACAAGTGGTTATAATGTAGTGAGTGATGCAAGAAAGGATACATAGAACATAGGAAAATGCAACAGAGTTACATTAAAGAATTAAAGCGCCCTGGCAAAATAAAAGATACAGACTACGGTACATAGAATATTTTAACACATATAAGTAATACAGTGGTTTCAAGGTAACAAGCACATAGGGGTCCCGCCTACACAAAGGCTTTTACGCTTAATGTTACAATTAATCTCGTACTTAATACTGCCATGACAGGCCCTGGGAGCCCCAGGCAGAGAGCTGTAGCTCAAGCACTAGCAGCCCAGGCTTTTAGCTCTGGGGGGCTCTGGTTGAACCCCCAACACGCTGGCCGACGGGGCAGTCAGACAAGGAACCTCCCTCCCCCCCGCGGGCCCCACGGACTCAGTTCAGCCTCCCCCAGCGCCTCCCATTGCCAGTGTGTGCAGCGGCCCCAGCCTGGCCCCGATCCCGCTCTCCCGAGCAGGCTGGTCCCCGCCCCAGGAGCACAGGCCAGAGGAACTGTCAGCCAGGACCTGCCCCCCCGCCCCGCCTCCAGCCCCGGCCGGTGCCCCCGTAGCACCGCCCCGGGGAAGGGTCCCGCCCCCGTAGCACCGCCCCGGGGAAGGGTCCCGCCCCCCCATTAGCGAGCAGGAGGGGTCGGTCGGGCTCTCGGGGGGTCTCTGCGGTCCCAGGCGCGGTTCTCTTCCTCCCCCCTCCCAGCAGCTTCCTCCCCCGGCAGCGATTTCCAGCCTCTGCGGCTGTTTCCCTCCCTCCGCGGGCGCCTCTGGCTGCGCCTCCCCGGGCCCCGCTCACCGCGCTGGGGCTGCAGCCTGCAGAGGGGGCTCGCTCCCGCACGCGCAGCTCGGGCCCCAGGTCTCCGCGCGGGCACGAGAAGGTCCCGCCCCCCCTCGCAGCAATTCCCGGGCGTGTCTAGGCTGTGGAGGACTCGGAGCTCTGTGGGTTTAACCCTTAAGCATCTCGTTCGGGGAAGCGAGTTGCAGAGGGAGCCACTAGGGGAGACGAGGTGAAGTCGGTTCCCTGTTTGTTGGTGGCTCCCACGATCCCGTCTGCAAAGGCGGGTATTGGAACAATGTTATGGGGGGGCTGGACACCCTGTGTAGGATGGAAACCACTTCAAACCAGGGGGTGCTGCCGCTCCTGCACCCCCACTTCCAGCCCCGCTGTTCAGGGCGAGAGACGCCATTTCAAACATTTCACCAGAATAAATATGGATTGAGATTCATAACAGTATCTATTAGTAAATTAATAGATGATTTAATAATTATTCAAGTCTGGAACTGGGATGTGAGGGGTTGTAAGTACTTTTCAGGGCATTGTAACTTGTGCCATTAAGGTGAGACAAGACAATTCCCAGAGGTGAAATTCCATGTCTGGGCTACACTCTGCTAATATCATACCCGAGTTTCTATTTTGTATCTATTTGACAGTAGTCATACCACATGCATGGGGAAAAAATCAGCCAAAAGCAATAGTCAACCAAATTGTGGCAGATCCAGATGTAATTTTTTTACCTAGCTTATATGAACAACAGTTACAATTTAAGAAATCTATAGGACTAACCCTGCTTCCTTCTTAGACAAATTAAGAACAGGAAAAATGGCTACATTTATCAGAACTTATTTCATAGCTGTATAAATATCTAAAATGTTATCATTAGTGTCACGTCTTTTGCATGGTGCACAACAAAAATTATATGAAGAAACTATCAGACACAATTGGCCCCCAAAAACCATGTTTATTATTTACATACAAACATATAAGACCTAGCTTAGTGCACACTGTGGTCAGGCTGATTTCAGATGGCTTCTAAAACACAGATCACAGTAAGTACCATCAGAGGGCTCACAAACAACTTAAAGGGTTAATACAACCCTATTCCCACACACACTACAACTAGTTAAACCAGTCTTTAATGTCGCTGTGAGATAGGGTGACCAGATGTCCCGATTTTATAGGGACAGTCCCGATTTTTGGGTCTTTTTCTTATATAGGCTCCTATTACCCCCCCACCCCGTCCCGATTTTTCACATTTGCTGTCTGGTCACCCTACTGTGAGAGTTGCACAGTAGTAGTATGGCTTGGTATTCGTTACTTTTCAGGTTACTTGGAGAACTCTTCATCTGTGCTATATCTCCACTTCCTTTTGTTTTAAATTCCAGAATTCCATCACAGAAATGCCAACTCTCTGTTTGATCAAGTTTTTGGAAAGGTACAAAATGGTTCCCAGTGTCATCCTAACAGTTTTGTGCCTGTCATGACAGCACCTTTGCTTTAATAAGTGCTAATGTTTATTCAAATCACTTTGATGTTCTCTACTGAACTAATCAATATTTGGAACACTATTTTTAATATTAATCTTATATCCAAGTTACATGGAAAGTTGTTAAAGAGAGGGCAGATGAAGGATTTATCTGGCCTAGGGATATTTCTTTCTCTGAACAGTCAGTGCACGTATCTGAAAAGATGCAGTACAGTACTTTAATGTAACAACCCAAATGCATTTTGTTTTCTCTCAACTTACTTGCCATCATGCACAGAAATCGCTGGTGGAAACAGCTGAAGGTAACATTTTAGACATTTTCTGTGAATGGACTTAACCTCCAGTGTAATTAATAAGATCCATAGTTCACCGTTAGTGAGATGACATTTATTCAATTGATATATGTTGTACTTGTTCACTTTGGTTCTGAAATTGTAAAATAAGCAAAAAAGCTGCTAGTTATTATACCACAAATATTTTAACTAACCAATTCCAGCTTTTGTTGGTAGTGCTGAACACTAGTGACACCTGTATTTACTAATTCCTAAGGGTTTTTATTATAAGACACCGTTTTGTGCAGAAGGGAATTTTCTTCACCAATTACTGCAGAGAATTCCTGTATAATTTGGTGCTGTGTCTGCCTCTACATAAAAAGTTCTCCTTATCTGTAAACTTGACACAACCAACTACTGCACCAAACATCCATGTGAAGGGGGAAAGTTGGTAAAGGTGAATGTGGAGAGGGATCAGAAAAGGGCTTCAGAAATATATAGATATTAAAGCCAGAAGAGACCAGTCAATCATCTATATCATCTGCATAACACAGGCCATGACATTGCAATGTATTACCCCTGTATGGAGACCAACAATTTGTGTTTGGCTAAAGCATCTTCCATTATGGTGTCTCCGAGACACAAATCCTATCTTGCAAATTAAAGAGCACTTAAACTACAATAGCATATAGTTCAAATGATTCTAAGCAAAGCAATTCATTGCAAGTAGCCAGTTTGCAACAAATCGCTGACAACAGATCTTAAATTATTTTAAAGTTTATATATGTATACACTTGCGCCACATAGGGATCGGACCGAGGGTCACGTGCTGCCCCCAGCCATGCTGCCCGGCTCAGCACCAGAGCTCGGGGCCGGACCTGGAATACCTCCCCGGCCTCGGATAAGGAAGGATGGGGCTGGGGGGTGGGAAGGGAAATGCAGGATGGAGAGAGTGTGGGGGTCCTGGGCTAAGGATGGGGCAGGGAGGAGTTATATGTGAGGCCCTGGCCCCCGGGCTAGGGGTGTGGTGGGGATGGGTAACGTGGGGAGGTCACGTGGCCCCCTTAGTGTGGTGGCCCCTTAGCCTCCCTCCCCACTAGCCACTGCTGTAAGTATACTTAAAACACACACACACACTTCAAACATACACATACTAACTCTATATACTATCCTATACACTAAACCAGGGGTCGGCAACCTTTCAGAAGTGGTGTGCCGAATCTTCATTTATACACTCTAATGTAAGGTTTCGCGTGCCAGTAATACATTTTAACGTTTTTAGTAGGTCTCTTTCTAGAAGTCTATAATATAACACTAAACTATTGTTGTATGTAAAGTAAATAAGGTTTTTAAAATGTTTAAGAAGCTTCATTTAAAATTAAATTAAAATGCAGAGCCCCCCGGACCGGTGGCCAGGACCCGGGCAGTTTGAGTGCCANACACACACTATATACTATCCTATACACTAAACCATAATTAAAAGAATATTAAGCTTACGTTATAAATCTGTTGCTGTTTTCTTTTAAAAGTCAAATTACTGCTGTGGCTGCTGTTCAATTCCTGCTCAATCTGCTCAGCCCTACTCCAGCTTTCTTTTCTATCTCCGCCACAGTTCTTCTTTGGCTTCTCTTGCTGGCTTCCCGGATCTTCCTGCACACCTCTCTCCTGTTCAGACATAGCCTCCGGATTTCGAAACTATTGCTGGCAACTGGCCTTTATGGTTATGCTACATTGTACCTCTTTCTTTATGTATCTTCCTATTCTTAGGCCTGGTCTACACTATGAATCATAGAATCATAGAATATCAGGGTTGGAAGGGACCTCAGGAGGTATCTAGTCCAACCCCCTGCTCAAAGCAGGAACCCCCTGGTTAGGTCGACTTTAGCCTCATTAGGTCGATTTTATAATGAATGCGTCTACACAACCAACCCCGTTCTGCCGACCTAAAGGTCTCTTAAAACAAGGTGTGAACAGGACGAGTGGCTTCCGACCAACCAGCTGCTTAACTGACTGGCCTGTCTGTCACCCCTTACTGCACATGGTCAATAGTTCCGATCTCGCACATGCGTTACCCCAGAGCTGTGATTCTGCAGAGACACGTCCACACACACGTGGCGCTTTGCCAGCAGCCAGGGCAACTTTTTTTTCCTCTTTTTTTTTTTTTCCGGAAGAAATTCAAAGTTCTTACTGAGCCTGCTCAGGGCCCGCAGCAGCCGTCGCAGGGAGGAGTGACTTCTCCTTATTCAGAATGGAGATCAGAGCTACAAAGCAGAGACTGGAGAATTGTCTCTAGTGACACCGTGTTTACTCCGCACACCCTCCCCTATCCGCCCCCGTGGGAAGGACAACAGTGAACTGCCACCCTGGGCTGGGGAGGGACAATTCGCACCCTGTGACAGGGGGATGGCAAATTATCCCCCGACTCAGGATTTTTAATCTCCAGATTAAAAGGAGCCAATAATGTAACCAGAGAGATTTTTCTTTAAAAATTCCTGACAGCAAAACAAAAACAAAAATAAAATGGGCTCCCCTGTTACTTTATCGCCCCTGCTCCTGCCACCAGCAAGATGGCACTAAACTCCCAACTCATGGGATGAACCATTTCCCTTTTGGGAGGAGGAGCTCATGATGCATAAAATGCCAAAGGTTCAAAATTGACCTGTTTAACTTTGTTCCTCTATATTTTTAAATTCGGATCCTTTAAAAGTTTTCTCTTCTCTTTAGTGACGGGGGAGTATTTACCAAATCAATAGGTTTGAGGATTTTATTAGGGATCCCTCCCCCCATCCAGCGGAGAATGGGCCCTGCCAAAGTGGCAGTTATGGCAGTTGAACTGACCCTTCCCTCACCCCAACTGCCCACCTGAGATGCCAAATGGGAAAGGGGCTCAGAAGCCAGGGTCAGGGCTGGCCTGGGGGGGCTTTAATCCCTTCAATCTAGGGCAGGGTAGAGGTTAATTGGGTCTGTCTGTCCTGTCTCCACTGGGGAAGTTGGGGGTGATTCTGGAGCGAGTTAAGGGCTGAGGAGGGGGAATCCTCCATTGATAGGGAAACCCCAGGCCGGTCAAGGCTGCTGATCCCCCTCGCCCTCTGAGGGGGCAGTTGGAGGTGGGAAAGGGGGCTGGCCAACTGCCATAACTGCCACTTCGGAAGGTCCCACTCTCCCAGGTGGCAGGGGGTTGTCCTTACACAATCCCCAAATCTGTCACTGTGGTAAAAATCCCCCTTTGCTAAGGGGAACAGGAAAAATGAAAAGGGTCTGATTGTTCAGAAACCCCAAACCAACATTAAACAGGTGAAATTTCAGCATTTGCCATTTAATCCCCGTGTGACGTTGCACTCCAAATGCTTTCTGAAAATATGCTTATGAATGTGAATATGACATAACTGGAATATGCGTTATGCTAAATATGCCATGTAACATATCTTTGCAAAGGTTATGATCTACTGAATATAGTCATCCTATTTGTATGCAGGTATCATTTTTATATCTGAAGTTATAAGCATTGGCTCTATTCTTGTATTTTAAGTGTTTGCTGTGGGAAACACATAAGGGAGGTTTGGGCAACCTATTGTGAAGGGACTATTCAAGTAAGTGGAAGTACTTGACTGACAATGGATTTAGGGAGACACCAATCCACATCTGCTGCACTAACATGTAAACAATGGCCTTGGCCTGCAAAAAGCTGAATCATTCATGGACATGTGACTTGCCCATGTGGCTACAAACTCCATCTTGCTGCTGTGATTTTGCACAGAAGAACAAAGGGGTTTCCCCCCACCAGAGAGAGAATACAAAAGGCCCTGGAAGCCTCTCCATTTTGTCTTCAGCTGGCTCAAGAGGCTGCCAGTCAGGAGAACACCCCTGTTTATCACCTGAGACGTAAGCTAGAACTAACAAGGACTGTACCAGAGAAAAGGATTGGGCCCAGGCTAGGAAAGAATCCAGGCTGTGAAGCACATTTACTGGAACATCTTTGAGGGTGAGATATTACCTGGCACTAGATCCTCAGTGTATTAAGTTAGCCTTGTGTATTTTGATTTATTTTACTTAGTAACTTACCTTGTTCTGTCTGTTATTACTTGAAACCACTTACATCCTACTTTTTATACTTAAGAAAATCACTTTTGTTTATTAATAAACGCAGAGTGAGTGATTAATACCTGGGGGAGAAAACAGCTGTGCATAGCTCTCTATCAGTGTTATAGAGGGTGGTCAATTTACTAATTTACCCTGTATAAACTTTATACACAGTAAAACGGATTTATTTCGGGGTTTGGATCCCATTGGGTGCTGGGGACAGGGTAACTTGCTGGGCTGTTTTCAGTGAAGCCTGCAGCTTTGGGGGTGTGGCCCAGGCCCCGGGTCTGTGTTGGGCAGGCTAGCGTGTCACAAGACAGGAGTCAGGGGGGCCCAGGCTGGCAGGGAAAACTGACTCCGAGGCAATTCCTGCACATCAGATGACAGTTCCCAACAGGATCTCTGTGACCCAACCCGTCTGCCCCCCACCGGTGAAATGGTTCATCCCCTTGGCTGGGTGCTTTTATCCTGAGTCTGGGGATAAGTCTCCAACTCCTCTCCTCCCCCCTGCACAAGTGAGAATGGTCCTTCCCTCCCCGCCCAGAGTGGCAGTTGGTAATTAGGGGTGGGGGCGGGGTTGTGCAGTTTGAAAGTAGAGGGTGAATTGCCCAGAGAAGAACCATCTGGGCCTGTATTGGCTCAATCCCACAATCCAAACCTCAGATGCCCTTTGCCCTTCACTGCAGCATTAACCCCTGGGAGCAGCAGCTACAGGGGCGAGAGGGGACAATGGGCTTAGGAGGATCAAACAGCTCCTGAATTTCTAAGGTTCCCAGTGAATGTTCCCTGAGGGGCCACAACAGGCTGCCCCAGCCTCAGCCCCTGAGAGGTTACTGCCCCCTGTATCCTATGGGGCTGATCACACTCCACAGGGATCTATGAGATCTCCCCCATTTCCTTTCCTTGCCCATCTTCACACTTATGGCCAGGCAGCCCTACCCCACCTCAGTGGAGGGGCACCCCAGATGAAGCGCCAGGGGCAGAGGAGCCTGTGACTGCAGATCAGGTTCCTATTAAATTATTCTGTCTGGGGAGTACATAAAAAGGGCCATAATGATAAACTGACCCTGGAGCCCATGCTGATTACTCAGCAACTGTCACGTGAGCCCAGATACACACCAGGAGAGTCTGTCTGCTTGGGAAATTGCCAAAGCTGGTCGAGGGGAGGGATGGGGATGGCACTCAGGGAGTAGGGGTGGAGTATGGTTTTAGGTTGTCTCTACTGTATTGCAGGAGAATTTCAGCTTTCATTACAAAAGTTTCTAACGCTCACGGTAGCAGAGAAAACCTTGAAAACATGAAACCAGTGCACCCTAACAGCTCAGAAACCTAAAGCAAGGAAAAACCTTCAACTTTCATTTTTTTAGAACAGTTTCATGAGTTTTAACCGTTTGGGGCTGGCAAACTGTTTAGCTAACATGTACTCCTCAGGCAGGTTAATCATAGTACAGCTCAGGTTCACCAGCAGGAGAAAGAGGCACAATAATTCCTATCTGCTTTGGGATTTGATAAGTGAGTCGAGATGTCAGATAACCAGACTCAACAGATGTATTGATTGGAAGTGAAGTCGGTATAATTGTGACTTTAACCATGGTTTCATCTGGAATGTTGAACAGCTGTGTCCCACCTGTTCTCCAACCAGGGGTGCCTCTTACACTGCTTAGCTGTGAAAGCAACCGCTCCTGGTCTGCTCTCACAGCCTCCAGCATGTAAATTACTCCCAGCAATACTATATGAGTCCTATAGCCAGTGACTCCTGAATTACACTGCAGAGCAACACCAGCAAATTCCTAGTTCCAGACCTTCCCCCAGAAATGTACAACATGTACTGTCTAGCCTTCTCCTGATGCCATGAGCAGAGAGAAAGAGAGGACTATTTGGGGGCACCTCTTCCCCTTTCTTATAGTTCATTCTCTTGTGAAAGAATCATCCCCAGCCGAGATTTAGGAGACATAAGGTCTGTCTAGACCAGGGGTCTCAAACAAGCGGCTCGCGGGGCTATTTCCTGCGGCCCGCCAAGCTCCCCGTGCCTCCCCCATGCCCCCAGAGTTATTTCCTGCGGCCCGACAGGGTTCCCTTCCCCCGCCCCCCCTCTCCCCAGCGTACCGCATCCCCGCTCCTCTGCCTACCTGCAAGCATTTCCCACCGCCAAACAGCTGTTTGCTCATATTTGTATCGTCCTGATTTAGAAAACAGAAAATTCCAGATTCCGCAGACCTTACACACCTTTTCTTATTTAATTATGCACACAACAGTTTAACTGGCAGTGGACCATAGCACACAAGTAGCATAAAACCATAGAAATATTTGCACCAACTGTACCTAGCACACAGTTCATATTTGGCAAACCTTAACAGAGCATACATCTTGCGTCTGACAGATGTCGCATATATAATGAACAAAGGTTAGAACAACTGAACTACTAGTAAATTTGTACAATAAATCTTAGCATGAGCACAGAGTATTCTGGATGATTTTAACTAGTTTAGAGTTCTAACACCCCCATTTCTTGAGTAGAAATAATGGTTTAAAGCAGATTACAACTCAGCTGAACTGCAGCTGGTATAACCAGCTCCAGCTCCAGCAAGAAAGGCAAGATGGCTGCTTCTCCCCAACATCAAATCCCAAGAGTGACTGGAAGGTAACAAAGTCAGCAGTGCAGGGAAGATTGCAGGTCTTCACTTACACATATGACAGTGCAGCCATTTCAGACTCATATTTCTCTTGTATTATTTCATTCCCTCCAGGAACGATGAGACAACAGTGACAAAGTCCCATCTCATCATCGCCCTCTGACAGAGAGGAATGGCCACAGATTACCCCATCTTGAGGAATGGGGAGACAATGCTGCTCAGTTTGATCTGTGGATGTTGCTGGGACTAGTTTCTCTCCCTCTCCAGAGTGTCTCTCCTAAAACAGTGCTCTCTGGGCTGCTGTTCCCATGCAGGATCCCATCTTTGTCCCTGCTCCTGACCCCTGGATGTTTTATGCCCATGTCACACTCTGGGCTGGGACAGCAACTCAACAAGTTGTTTACAGAAAACACCTACAACAAGCAGCAAACCCGAGTCCCGGCCTGCAAAGCAGAACAAAGTTGCCCAGAGAGATTTTCCTGCACTCCTTGCCACTTGGTGTCAAGGCTGAGATCCAGGTACATGTCAGGGCTTGTCTACACTACCGCGCAGGGTCGATCTAAGATACAATTTCAGCTACATGAATAGCGTAGCTGAAGTCAATGTACTTAGATCTACTTACCGAAGTGAAGACACCGCGGTAAGTCTATAGCTGACGCTCTCCCGTCAACTGCGCTTGCGCTCCTCGTTCTGGTGGAGTACTGGTGTCAACCCCCACTGGATCGATTGCTGTCCGCCGATCCAGCAGGTAGTGTAGACAAGCCCTGAGTGTTAGGGCTAATGTACACTAGATGTGCTACAGCTCCTGCTAGTGTTCAAGACACCAAGCTAGCATACAAGACGCTCTAACCCAATGGGAGAGTGTTTCTCTGTCAGCATAACACCTCCACCTCTATGAGAGACGGTAGCTATGTTGGCAGGGAAGCTCTCCCATCAACATAGCCCAGTTTATACCAGTGCTTAGGACGGTATATTCCACATCGCGCAGGGATGTGGATGAGTGTTCCGGTAAGTGATAAGTTCTAGTGTAGACAAGCCCTAGGTGGCATTAAAGTGCCACTAACTCATCCAGGAACACAAATTTGAATTATTAAAAAAAAAGCCATTATAACAGGAGGTAACTGACATCTCTTATCCCTGCCCTTGCCTTTTTTCTGGTGTATGACTTCTGATGGCACAATGAATTAGATGATGGCTAAATGATGTAGTCACGCTAATCCTAATGTAGACAGCAGCATCCATAGAGGTCAAGCATTTGCATGTACCATCAAGATGATAAAGAAGGCAGTCCATAACCAAACAGCATGCTGTTTGTTGACCTGGAAACTCCAATCTCCAACCTTCCAGTCCTAGCTGATATTGCTTGCCTGGCAACTAGGTGTGAAGACAGGGTCCTGGGTGCATTATGCATGAAGCCAACTATCAGGACAGCTTGCTTCATAATTTTCTCTCAAGGCAAAATCAAAACAACCTTCCTTTTGATTCAGTACTATGAGGGGCACACTGGGGATGTCACAGCCTTTCATTAACTCAGGAGACGAAAGCTCCTTTTCAGTCTCTGTCAGAATCTTTACCCATTATTCCTTTTTCCAAACAGAAAAATCCCAGAAGAAATAAAATAATTAATTCCATTTGTAGAACCTGAGAGGATCGGAGCTGCAGTGAGCAAACGGCCTGGGAGAAACCAGGGCCTCTAAAGTGCAGTCTTGGCTCCAGTCATCTCTCTCTTAGCTGCAGCCCATAATGCCCACAATGGAACGCTTCAGTAACTCTAGGATTAAAAGCTCCCATCTCAAGGAGCACACAAATTATTTTAACAAACCCAGCACCTAAACTTGTGTCTGCTTAGTGAAGAGGTGGGAACATTTCAGAGTGGGAGCAAGTTCTCCCTCTTTTACAGACTTTAGGAACAGGGTGAAATGAGAGAATGAAGAGGTTCCCTCCATCAAACACCAGGGTCAGGAGGCTCTATCCTGAGTGGGTGCTCTGGTGTTTAGTAAGATATGATGAGCGAGCAAAGCGCTTCCCACACTGAGTGCAGGAATATGGTCGCTCTCCTGGGTGGGTTCTCTGATGCTGAGTAAGAGATGATGAGCGAGCAAAGTGCTTCCCACACTCAATGCAGGAATATGGTCGCTCTCCTGAATGGATTTTCAGATGTTCAGTGAGAGATGATGAGTGAGCAAAGCTCTTCCCACACTGAGTGCAGGGATACGGTCGCTCTCCTGAATGGATTCTCAGGTGGTTGGTGAGGCCTGACAATTGGGTGAAACTTTTCCCACACTCAGTGCAGCAATAGGGTTTCTCTCCAGTGTGGATTCTCTGGTGGCTCTTGAGATGATGTATATAGACAAAGCCTTTTCCACAGTCAGTGCAGCAATGGCGTTTCCCATTGTGGACTCTCTGGTGTCTAGAGAGACTTCCGGGATGAAGGAATTTTTTCCCACACTCAGCACAGCGATGGAGTCTCCCCGGAGTATGGGTTTCCTGGTGTCTCCTGAGACTTTGAAGGAGACTGAATTTTTTCCCACACTCAGCACAGCAATGGGGCTGCTCCCCAGTGTGGATCCTCTGATGTCTGATGAGATGTTCTCGTAGGCAGAACTTTTTCCCACACTCATGGCACAAGAAGGGTCTCTCTTTGCTGTGGATTTTCTGGTGTCTAGTAAGATTTGATGTAACTTTGAAGCCTTTCCCACATTGGTTACAGCGATGGGGTCTCTTTTCTGAGTGAGTGCTCTGGTGCTTACGAAATGTTGACGAATCCATAAATTGCTTCCCACACTCAGCGCAGGCATAGGGTCTCTCTCCTGAGTGGATTCTCTTGTGGACGGTAAGACCTATTATATGGAAGAATCTTTTTCCGCACTCAGCACAGCTATAGGGTCTCTCTCCCGTATGTATTCTCCGGTGGGCAGTGAGCAGTGATAACCGGTTGAATATCTTCCCACACTCAGAACAGTGATGGACTCTCTTCTTTCTGTGAGCTTTCCCATGTGCTCTGAACTCCTTCTTTCTCCTAAAGCTCTCCCCACACTCGCTACAGTGATACAGTTCCTGTCTCCTATGAACCATCCAGTGGTGGCTTATCAAGTCTCTCTGCACCTTGAATTCTTCTCTGCACACACGACAGGTAAATAGGTTCTTTCTGGGCTCAGCTTTTCCCTCTGCAGGAGGCTTTAGATATGGCCTGGATCTCATCTGATGGCCTCTTGAGGTAGCTGACTCATTGCTGGTCAGATTTTTCCTCTGCCTTTGTGGCGTGCACTGTCTCTTGTGGTGTCTTCTCCACTCAGTTTTCTGGGAATGGTTCTTCCCTGATGTCCCTGGGAAAGGCCTGAGTGGCTCCAGGTTACCAGGCCCTTCCTCAGGAGTCTGCCCCTCAGCTCTGTTCTGGGTCCTCACCCCTGCTTGGCGGGGAAGAGAATCCAGATGTTATTTCTTGTGCTGCTCACAAAGGGAAACCAATAACATTCCCAGCAGGGGGATGTGCCTGAGAAAGCTCCACACCCCTCCTCTTAGAACAGGGCTGACCATCGTCACTTGAGTGCAAGAGGCCAAACTCCCAGGGGCCCCATTGCTGGGGAAGGAGGAGATGGTCAGTGTCCCATAGGCCCTGGTAATAGTCCCCCAAGTCAATGAACATGAGAATCAGCCCTCACGATTCTCTTCCTACTCTGAGGCCCAGCTCACTGGGGAGAAGAGCATCACAGCACACCAGCGCTGACACCACTCTCCCGAGGGACACACACGGAACACTCACACTGGGATGGGATCCCAACGGCTCCATGTTCTATGGAAAGATTGGGGGAAGATGTTCTATGGAGAGATTGGGGGAATCTGCATAAGGGGAGCGATGGAGTTTCTAGGGGGATGTGAGGGTGAGGAGCTGTAGCGCTTCTCATGTTTGGGCTTCAATCCCTATTGTAATGCTCTGTGAGGGGAGAGTTTGCAGCTGATGGACAATTCCTGAAATGAGCTCTCCGGCTCTCACTGGTGCAAAGGGCAGACCTGGTTCCTTACCTGTTCCGGGGGAAGAGCTTTGTGTGAGGAAGAAGCCCAAGGAGCTTTCAACTGCTGACCAGTCCCAGGTCTCTTCTGCACCAGGAAAACCTGCACCAAGACAAAAGGTCTTTGGTTGACAGCACATAGACCGAATAATATCACTGAGAGAAGCCCTTTCCCCTGCACTGTAAATTACTCATTTATGGTCACTGTTGGACAGTGGGTTCCACAATGCACAAGAGGGGAAGCTATTTGGGTCTCGACACTTATTTTGTATTATGGTAGCACAACTAAGATCACAGTACCATAGCACCAGGTGCTGCACAAAATTACAGAGAGCTCGCCCTGATGTTGAAGAGCTTATATACTAAATACACAAAGGGTGGGAGAGAGCCTGAGTCAAAGGAATAACTTGCTGTTGTAATAATTGGGCCCACAAATTTACCCTAATTGGCTGTTTAATTGTAAAAACTGTGAGAAAGTTTATAAAGTGTTACAATATCCTACAACAATAAATGTTGATGGGAAAAAGTGCAAAATATAAAGACGACGATGGAATTAGTCCAAATATAAAAGG
Organism: Platysternon megacephalum; assembly: GCA_003942145.1. Lineage (NCBI taxonomy): Eukaryota > Metazoa > Chordata > Testudines > Platysternidae > Platysternon > Platysternon megacephalum. The sequence goes on from QXTE01000428.1 coordinate 179,612, forward strand.
CCTATAATGCAATTCAAGGACAGTGTTAAAATGATGGCTGTAATCAAGAGAAGTGTGGAAATGGACATTAACGAACCAAAATGAATAAGTTAAAATTTAGGCCTAACTGGCAAAAAAAACAATGAGGGGCTGGGCTATTTTGCCCACTACTTCCTTTTGGGGTTTCTCAAAATAAACACTTTCGGGGGGGAAGTAAAAGAGCGGAACTGAATGCAGCCCTTTCTGACTGAAAAAACAGCAACAGTAGGTGTGTGCCAACAACTACTATGGTGAACAATATCGTCATGCTACCACCCTGATCCTCTTTTTGGACCCCAGATCTTCTTCATCCTAATCTTAAGAGATCTAACAAGACTGGACCAGAGAGAGGGAGCCAGAGGATATTGCCACCGTTACCAGTTCTGGCTAACTCCCCAAAATCACCTGGAATGAGAGATTTTTGTCCCCGTCCCTCTTAACTCCCATGAATTCCTTTTCATTCCCCACCATATTTCTTCTTTCTTATTTTTCTCTCTTTTCCTTCTAGTAAATAAGAGTCTGCCTTAGCCTGCCAAAACTGCCATCGTTTGCAACCGTGCTGTAAGCCTGTGATCAAAGAGGCAGCCAAACGCATTGTCCAGAACAGACCAACACTGGACAGGTTTGCCAGGCAGGTCTTCAAGTGGCTGATCAGACTGTGTGCCGTGCCTGTGTTTCTCCAGCCATGAAGCAGCAAGTAAGAGTAAATCCGAGACAGAAGCCGCATGTTCTATCTTTGCTGTTCTTTTCTCTTCCACCTTGAGTGGGTTTGTCTTATTTTGTCTCCTAGGAAATGGGATCGAATTTTAATAATATCAACAACAGCTCCAGCCCATTTCAACTAACTGCTTCTCTTTCCCCCAAAAGGTCAGTTATTACCATCTTTAATACCATTTAAAAGACTTTCAAACAGAGGCCTTTTGTCTAAAGCAGGGGTCGGCAACCTTTCGGAAGTGCTGTGCGGAGCCTTCATTTATTCACTCTAATTTAAGGTTTCGCGTGCCAGTCATATATTTTAACGTTTTTAGAAGGTCTCTTTCTATAGGTNGTTTTGTCTCCTAGGAAATGGGATCGAATGTTAATAATATCAACAACAGCTCCATCCCATTTCAACTAACTGCTTCTCTTTCCCCCAAAAGGTCAGTTATTACCATCTTTAATACCATTTAAAAGACTTTCAAACAGAGGCCTTTTGTCTAAAGAATCTCTCCGGTAAAGAGAAAGGCAAAAAGGGACATTGTCAAAATAAGAGTCCGTAGGTCATACCTGACATTTCAAATGCCTTAACTCTTTTTCCTTCTTTTTCTGTATATTTAATAAAAGGTTAGAAAGAATTTTTCATGGTGTTTCCATGGCATAGAGCAGGCTACTGTCTCTGTATTACAAACCCCAAACCTTATTTAACATTCTTTAATGTTGGCCATAACAGTGTCATGTTAACATCTTTGTCTCTCTGGACCCATATATTCTATATGAATTAATACAATATTGTCCAAGATCTGCCAGCAGCTCAGTGGCAGAATGAGGAATAGAGTCCAGTTCTCCTCACTACCACAACACGATGTTGCCTCCCAACCAGTCCTGGAGAGTAATAAGGAAATCCCTTATTAATGTCAATTCAGAGCCCAAAAAAGCTATGGAACGATGTTGGGTCCCTACAAAACTGGGCCTGAAGTCAGAAGGGAGATTCCCAAGTGCTGCTCGGCCATTAATTCAGACAGACAGCAAAGGATTATAAACACTTTGGTGGACAAGATTATTATGTTGACAAACTGGAGAGTTTGTCTGAAATCAACAAGGTGAAACTCAAGAAACACAAGTACAAAGTAATTCCCCTAGGAAGGAAAAATGAAATGCACAATAGAAAATGGGGAATAACTGGCTTGGCAGCAGTGCAGCAGAAAAGAATGTGGTGGTTACAATGGATCATGAATTGAATGAGAGCTGACAATGTGATACTGTTCTAAAAAAGCCTAACACCATTAGACTAAAAGACTAATATTCCAGGATGTATTGTCACTTTGGTAAAAATGTATCAGGATTCCAGCTGCCTTCAAGCTACTGGTTGGATCCCTCCACATCACTTTAACTCCTTCCTCACCTGGGTGGGTGCCTCTAAGAATGTCCCCATCTTCATCTTCTGTGGGACCCTGGACACACAGCTCTTCCCCTCGTTCTATGCTGGAGATCACCACTGGCTTGGGGGTCTGGATTCCTGCTTAGAGAAAAGCATCACCCCTAGAACTTGTAGCAAAAGATCTGCTGCACTTTGCACAGCTCCGTATGCAATGTTTGTGCCAATTAGGCTATGAACTAATAGTGAAGGCTAATAGGCAATTGTTTTCCATTGAAACATGAACTGCAGCTTATGGTCAACGATCCTGGTGCCTGAGAGTGGCGGGATATTGAGTTGCAAACAACCTGGCACCTGTGGAAAGGGCAGATGGAGAGGACTGCGGTGTCTGAAGGGATTGGGGGGGAACACATATGGCAAAAGCTGAATATTTCTTCTTGTCTTAGGAGAGTAAAGTGTTACTCTACTATGGCCCAGCACCCCTCTCCCTCCTGTGGATATGTTTACATAGGAATTAAACACCTGTAGCTGGCCTGGTTCAGATGACTTGGGCTTGGGCTGCGGGACTGCAAAATTGCTGAGTTGCTATTTGGAGGAAGGGTCCCAGAGCCCAGGCTCCAACCCGAGCACAAACACTGCAATTTTTAGCCCCCCAGCCTGAGTCCCACGTCCTGAGTCAACTGACCCAGGCCAGCCACAGCTGTGGTGTGGGTTTTTTATACCAGCATAGATGAACCCAATCTGTCTTTCTCCTTAACTGTGGTGTTGGCTGGCCTTTCATCCTGTAGACCTGCAGAACACATGACCCTTTTCTGTTCATGTGCTCTGTCTGGGGAACTACAAGAGCCAGGATTCTCTTGCATTAAACTGTGGAGCAGTAGTGACTATGGGTGGAAGGATCTCCTCTTGAAGATATGAAGTGTAGTTGTAGACGTATCAGTCCCAGAATATTAGAGAGACCAGGTGAGTGAGGTAATATCTTTTACTGGACCAACTTCTGTTGGTGAGAGAGAGAAACTTTCCTTTCCCAGACCTGAAGAAGAGCTCTGTGTGGCTCAAAAGCTTGTCTCTCTCACCAACAGACGTTGGACCAGTAAAAGATATTGCCTTACCAACCACGTCTCCCTATGAACTGGCTGCTCTGCTCAATTAAACATGTCTCTATCCATCCACACCCATACATGCCTCCTTCAAACCCCATAGACACCTCTCCACCCAACCATGCATACCAATGCTCCATCTCAGTTACTGTGTCTGGGGCCCTGATCTCACAGACACAGCTCCTCACCTAACGAGACTAGAGTCTGGTAATTTTCCCACATGACGTGTTTGTAAAGTTGCCTTTGCTCCTCGCCCAGCAGTGCCCACTCCGCTGGGGAGAAATACATGGCCACATCCTCAAACGTCACCGACATCTGAAAGGACAAAAACCCAACTCAGCATTGCAAAGTTTACACACCGGTAGAGGAATAGTGGTTGCAGTTGAGGCAGATGTACAGTGGTCCATGCAACTGGGAGGGCACTGGGAGGTTTTAAAGTTTGTACCATTACTATTGGTGCAAGTTTGTTGCAGTGTAAAAAAAGTAATGGACAGTGTTTCTGTGTCTGTGACTCACCCCACAGTGGTGACTCCGGCAGCTGGGCCCCCTGCTGTGAGTGTTGTATACTGGCACAAAGAGTTGCACCACCACTGAGGCGTCATCCTCCTGACCCTCTGTCATGATGGGACAGGCCGGCCAAACTTCAGTGTGTGTTGCTGCAACCCAGAGCACCAGGTCACACAGCCCCACTTACATTTAGCTTGCACACCCGACCCTCTGTCACCATGCTGGAGGGCTGGGCAGACCAAACTTGAGTAGCACTGCAGCCCCTCCAGCCAGGATGCAATGCCCAGCCAGCCCCACTGGACCCTGCTGGAGCCAGTATTGCAGGGTGAGAGTAGGGAACTGGAGCAGCATTGTGGGGTGAATACAGGGTTGGTTCACTCCCCAGTCGCTCCCTCCCAGGGCTTGCCCTCTTTATTGGGCTGGAATTAGGGTTACACTGTTGTAGCTGTTTTGTTCCCAGGATATTACAGAGACAAGGTGGGGGAGGTAATATCGCTTAGTGGAACAAATTTATTTGTTCTTGAGCTACACAGAGCAGGGTCCTAAAGCCCAGGCTCCAGCAGGAGCCCAAATGTCTGCACCGCAATTAAACTGCCCCTGGGCTGAACTCCATGAGTCGGTGTCAGCTGGCACAGCCCGGCTGCAGGTTTTAGTTGTCCCCTACACAGCCCCTGGGAGCCCCAGGCAGAGCGCTGTAGCTCAAGCACTAGCAGCCCAGGCTTTTAGCTCTGGGGGGCTCTGGTTGAACCCCCAACGCGCTGGCCGACGGGGCAGTCAGACAAGGAACCTCCCTCCCCCCCGCGGGCCCCACGGACTCAGTTCAGCCTCCCCCAGCGCCTCCCATTGCCAGTGTGTGCAGCGGCCCCAGCCTGGCCCCGAACCCGCTCTCCCGAGCAGGCTGGTCCCAGCCCCAGGAGCACAGGCCAGAGGAGCTGTCAGCCAGGACCTGCCCCCCCGCCCAGCCCCGGCCGGTGCCCCCGTAGCACCGCCCCGGGGAAGGGTCCCGCCCCCCCATTAGCGAGCAGGAGGGATCGGTCGGGCTCTCGGGGGGTCTCTGCGGTCCCAGGCGCGGTTCTCTTCCTCCCCCCTCCCAGCAGCTTCCTCCCCCGGCAGCGATTTCCAGCCTCTGCGGCTGTTTCCCTCCCTCCCCGGGCCCCGCTCACCGCGCCGGGCGCTGGGGCTGCAGCCTGCAGAGGGGGCTCGCTCCCGCACGCGCAGCTCGGCCCCCAGGTCTCCGCGGCGGGCACGAGAAGGTCCCGCCCCCCCTCGCAGCAATTACCGGGCGTGTCTAGGCTGTGGAGGACTCGGAGCTCTGTGGGTTTAACCCTTAAGCATCTCGTTCGGGGAAGCGAGTTGCAGAGGGAGCCACTAGGGGAGACGAGGTGAAGTCGGTTCCCTGTTTGTTGGGTCCCACGATCCCGTCGGCAAAGGCGGGTATTGGAACAATGTTACAGGGGGCTGGATACCCTGTGTAGGATGGAAACCACTTCAAACCAGGGGGTGCTGCCCCACCTGCACCCCCACTTCCAGCCCCCGGTTCAAATAACATTTCTTAGTAATTCATCAGGGTGAGAGACGCCTTTTCAAACACTTCACCATAATAAATATGGATTGAGGTTCATAACTGTGTGTATTAGTAAATTAATACATTATTTAATAATTATTCAGATCTGGAACTGGGATGTGAGTGGCTGTAAGTAAGAAAATACTTTTTGGGATATTCTAAGTGCCATTAAGGTGAGAGAAGATAATTCCCAGTGATGAAATTCCGTGTCTGGGCTACACTCTGCTAAATATCATACCCGAGTTTCTATTCTGTATCTATTTGACAGTAGTCATACCACATGCATGGGAAAAAAAATCAACCAAAAGCAATAGTCAACCAAAAAGTGGCAGATCCAGCTGTAATGTTTTTACATAGTTTATATGGACAACAGTTACAATTTAAGAAGCACTTTACAATAGTTAGCTAATGGTACAAACAATATTTGGAAAGATCATTAAGTGGTCCACCGAGACCCCCCAGCAATTTTCAAGTGGTCTGTGGAAAAATAAGTTAGACTACAAGAACAATCAAGGTACCTCACTTTATTTTCATTTACTTCCTATTACTTATAGGAGGAGGATGAAGAAAAAAAGAATGAAAAACAGGGGCAGGGGGGAGATAAGAGAGAATGTTCTTTTTCTTGGCTGGGTCCCAAGGAGGGGCCCCAAAAATGAAGCTGAGCACAAGGCCCCACTAACTCTAAATCCGTCACTGGGGCTGACCTCTCCTCAATAGCTCCCCACTCCGCAGCCAGGGGCTGACCCCTCACTCCCTGAGCTCCGCATGCTGCTGCCAGGACGGGCTGACTCCTCCCTCGCCACAGCTCCCCACACCGCTGCCAGGAGCTGGGGCTGGCCCCGGCCCCTAACCCCCCCCCAAGCTCCATTCTACCTGGGGCTGACCCCCGCCAGGCCCTGCTGCCTGACACCTCGCGTCGCCACACTCCCCCCCCCCCCACGTTCCTCCACACCCCGCTACGGGGGCGCACCGGACTTTTTTGGTAAACTGGGCATTTGTTCATTTGCTCTTGCCAACTGATCTCCTGGACAATACAAGTGCATATAAAGTCCATCATTTTATTAATAGAAAATGATAGGCATAAATCCTGTTATCTGATATGGAGATTCTCAAACCCTTCAATCCAAACCCACTGGCTTAGATGAAACAATAGTACAAGTTAAGTACAAGTTAAAACTACAGAGAATTTAGGTGATTTACAAGTAATGAGGGATTGTTCATGGGCAATAAAGAAAAATTCAGAGAGGCCCGTGACTTGTCCCTGACTTTTCGAAAAATATCCATGATCAAATGGAAAGGGAGTGGGCAGCTGTGGAGTGGCTTGGAGCTCTGGGGCCCCCACCACCGGTGGGGATTCAGAGCTCCAGGGTCCTCCTGCCACCAGCAGTGGAGGGAAGCTGCAGTGTCCCCCTGCCCCCTCCCCAGCAGTGGGGAGCAGGGAATCCCCCTGCCATCGCTGCAGTGGGGAGCTGCGGGGCTCCGCATGCCCCCCAAGGTGGGTCAGGAGTTGCAGGGTACCCCCCCCCCCCCGCCTGTGGCAGTGGCTACAGACTGCGGGATACTCCGCTGCCCATGGTGGCAGAGAGCTTGGGGGCTTGCTGACTCAGGCAGCGGGTGTACCTCACAGCTCGCTGTCGCTATGGGAGGCAATGGGACCCTGCAGCTCCCAGACGCCAGGGCTGAAGTCATGGAGGTCTTTGGAAGTCACGGATTCTGTGATTTTTGCAACTTCTGTGAAAAAAAACCGTAGCCTTGGTTATAAGAAAATAATAGGTAAAACACAACTAATAACTAACTTTACAAGCAAAATGGATTCAAAGCAAAAGTCTCTCTCACCGCATGCTGTATTAGTTTTATTGGCGGCAATCCTTTCAGCTAGGGACCCTCCCCAAGTGCAGTGTTACTTTCCTTGTCTTTCAGGTGTCATTGATGCCATGAGCAGAGAGAGAGGGAGGAATATTTTGGGGCACCTCTTCCTCTTTCTTATAGTTCATTCTCTTCTGCAAGAATCATCTCCAGCTGAATTTCAGTATCCATATACGTCATTTCGGTATCCATCACCCTTTTCAAGAATGCAACCCCGATGTATACAGGAGACCCCCTGTATTCTCATTTAGAAGACAGAAAATTCCAGATTCTGCAGACCGTACACACCTTTTATCATCTAATTATGCACACAACAGTTTAACATAGCACACAAGTAGCATAAAAACCAAAGATACGTGTACACTAACTGTACCTAGCACACAGTTCATATTTGGCAAGCCTTAAGAGAGCATACATCTTGCGTCTGACAGATTCAGCATATATTATGAAGAAAGGTTAGAACAATTTAACTACTAGTACATTTGTACAATAAAGCTTAGCATGAGCACAAAGTATTCTGGGAGCTTTTAACTAATTAAGTGCTCTAACACCCCCATTTTTAGAATACAGATAATGATTTAAAGCAGATAGCAACTGAGGTGAACTGCATGTGGCATAACCAGCTCCAGTAAGAAAGGCAAGATGGCTGCTTCTCCCCAACATCATCTCCCAAGAGTGACTGGAAGGTAACAAAGTCAGCACTGCAGGGAAGATTGCAGGTCTTCACCTACACACATGGCAGTGCAGCCATTTAAGACTCATATTTCTCTTGTATTATTTTATTCCCTCCAGGAATGATGACACAACAGTGACATAAAGTTGCATCTCATCATCAGCCTCCAACAGAGAGGCACGGCCATGGATTTCCCCACTTGAGGAACGTGGAGACACTGGCCCGGTACTGCTGCTCAGTTTGATCTGTGGATGTTGCTGGGACTGGTTTCTCTCCCTCTCTATTTAGGATTCTCTCTCTCTCCTGAAACAGTGCTCTCTGGGCTGCCTGTTCCCCACGCAGGATCCCATCTCTGTCCCTGCCTAATGACTGCTGGAGGTTTTATACCCATGTCACACTCTGGGCTGGGACTGCAACTCCACAAGTTGTTTATAGAAAACACTGACAACAAGCAGCAAACCTGAGTCCCAGCCTGCAAAGTGGAGCAAAGTTGCCCACAGATTTTCCTGCATTCCTTGCCACTTGGTGTCAAGGCTGAGCTCCAGGTACATCTCAGGGTTAGGGGTAATCTATACTAGAAGTGCTATCGCTCCCGCTAATGTTCAAGACACCAAGCTAACATTCAAGATGCTCTAAGCCATGGGAGAGAGCTCGCCTGTCAGCATAACACCTCCACCGCTATGAGAAGCGAAAGCTCTCCTGCCAACATAGCTCGGTCTACACCAGCGCTTAGGTTAGTATATTTTATATCTCTCAGGGATGTGGATTAGTGTTCTGGTAAGTGATAAGTTCTAGTGTAGACAAGCCCTGGGTGGCATTAAAGTGCCACTTACTGGTCCAGGGACACAAATTTGATTAAAAAAAAAAAAAAAGGCATTTTAACAGGAAGTAACTGACATCTCTCATCCCTGCTGTGATAAATGAAGGGGTTACGGGTAGACCTCTTTTATGGACACCCAGCCAGCCAGTTAGCTATAAAGTCCCTCTTGGTGGCTGTTCTCTGCTTATTTTACCTGTAAAGGGTTAACGAAGTCCCCCAGGTAAAAGAAAGGGAGTGGGCACCTGACCAAAAGAGCCAGTGGGAAGGCTAGAACTTTTTAAAATGGGGAAAAAACTTCCCCTTTGTCTCTTGTTGTTCTCCGGGAAAGAGGGGAACAGGGAGCAGTTATGCTATGAGAAGCTTTAAGCCAGGTATGATCGTAGATCAGATCATACTTAGAACTACTTATTTGGAACCCCCAAATGTGCAAGTGAATCAGGAATGTTTAGAAAGACGCGATTAGGTTTATTTCTGTTTTTCTTATGGCTAGTGGACTCCTCTGTGCTAACCCCAGATGCTTTTGTTTGCTTCTAAACTTTAAGCTGAACACCCAAAAAAGCTATTTTGAGTGCTTAATTTTTGGAATTGCTTTTTTAAAACCTAGCAAAAGCCTAAGTTCCAGATGTATGTTCTTTCTTTTTGTTTTTAATAAAATTTACCTTTTTTAAGAACAGGATTGGATTTTTGGTGTCCTAAGAGGTTTGTGCATATGTTGTTTAATTACCTGGGGGCAACAGCTAATTTCCTTTGTTTTCTTTCTCAGCTCCTCCCCGGAGGGTGGGGGTGTGCGTGAAAGGGCTTGAGGGTACCCCAGGGAAAGGAATTCCCAATTGCGCCTTCCTGGGTTCCCAGGGGTTTGCATTTGGGTGGTGGCAGCATCTACCCATCCAAGGTCAGAGAGAAGCTGTAACCTTGGGAGTTTAATACAAGCCTGGAGTGGCCAGTATTAATTTTTTGAATCCTTGCGGGCCCCCACCTTCTGCACTCGAAGTTTCAGAGTAGGGAATCAGCCTTAACATAAGAACGGCCGTACTGGGTCAGACCAAAGGTCCATCTAGCCCAGTATCCTGTCTACTGACAGTGGCCAATGCCAGGTGCCCCAGAGGGATTGAACCTAACAGGTAATGATCAAGTGATCTCTCTCCTGCCATTCATCTCCACCCTCTGATAAACAGTCTAGGGACACCATTCCTTACCCATCCTGGCTAATAGCCATTAATGGACTCAACCTCCATGAATTTATCCAGTTCTCTTTTAAACGCTGTTATAGTCCTAGCCTTCACAACCTCCTCAGGTAAGGAGTTCCACAAGTTGACTGTGCGCTGTGTGAAGAAGAATTTCCTTTTATTTCTTTTAAACCTGCTGCCTATTAATTTCATTTGGTGACCCCTAGTTCTTGTATTATGGGAATAAGTAAATAACTTTTCCTTATCTACTTTCTCCACATCACTCATGATTTTATATACCTCTTATCATATCCCCCCTTAGTCTCCTCTTTTCCAAGCTGAAAAGTCCTAGCCTCTTTAATCTCTCTTCATATCGGACTCGTTCCAAACCCCTAATCATTTTAGTTGCCCTTCTCTGAACCTTTTCTAGTGCCAGTATATCTTTTTTGAGATGAGGAGACCACATCTGTACACAGTATTCAAGATGTGGGCGTATCATCGATTTATATAAGGGCAATATATTCTTCTTCTTAGTCTCTATCCCCTTTTTAATGATTCCTAACATCCTGTTTGCTTTTTTGACCGCCTTCTGCACACTGCGTGGACATCTTCAGAGAACTATCCCCGATGACTCCAAGATCTTTTTCCTGATTTGTTGTAGCTAAATTAGCCCCCATCATATTGTATGTATAGTTGGGGTTATTTTTTCCAATGTGCATTACTTTACGTTTATCCACATTAAATTTCATTTGCCATTTTGTTGCCCAATCACTTAGTTTTGTGAGATCTTTTTGAAGTTCTTCACAGTCTGCTTTGGTCTTAACTATCTTGAGCAGTTTCGTATCATCTGCAAACTTTGCCACCTCACTTTTTACCCCTTTCTCCAGATCATTTATGAATAAGTTGAATAGGATTGGTCCTAGGACTGACCCTTGGGGAACACCACTAGTTACCCCTCTCCATTCTGAGAATTTACCATTAATTCCTACCCTTTGTTCCCTGTCTTTTAACCAGTTCTCAATCCATGAAAGGACCTTCCCTTTTATCCCATGACAACTTAATTTACGTAAGAGCCTTTGGTGAGGGACCTTGTCAAAGGCTTTCTGGAAATCTAAGTACACTATGTCCACTGGATCCCCCTTGTCCACATTTTTGTTGATCCCTTCAAAGAACTCTAATAGATTAGTAAGACACGATTTCCCTTTACAGAAACCATGTTGATTTTTGCCCAACAATTTATGTTCTTCTATGTGTCTGACAATTTTATTATTTACTATTGTTTCGACTAATTTGCCCGGTACCGACGTTAGACTTACCAGTCTGTAATTGCCGGGATCACCTCTAGAGCCCTTTTTAAATATTGGCGTTACATTAGCTATCTTCCAGTCGTTGGGTACAGAAGCCGATTTAAAGGACAGGTTACAAACCCTAGTTAATAGTTCCGCAACTTCACATTTAAGTTCTTTCAGAACTCTTGGGTGAATGCCATCTGGTCCCGGTGACTTGTTAATGTTAAGTTTATCAATTAATTCCAAAACCTCCTCTAGTGACACTTCAATCTGTGACAGTCCTCAGATTTGTCACCTACAAAAGATGGATCAGGTTTGGGAATCTCCCTAACATCCTCAGCTGTGAAGACTGAAGCGAAGAATTTGTTTAGTTTCTCCGCAATGACTATCGTCTTTAAGCGCTCCTTTTGTATCTCGATCATCGAGGGGCCCCACTGGTTGTTTAGCAGGCTTCCTGCTTCTGATGTACTTAAAAACATTTTGTTATTACCTTTTGAGTTTTTGACTAGCCATTCTTCAAACTCCTCTTTGGCTTTTCTTATTACATTTTTACACTTAATTTGGCAGTGTTTATGCTCCTTTCTATTTACCTCACTAGGATTTGACTTCCACTTTTTAAAGGAAGTCTTTTTATCTCTCACTGCTTCTTTTACATGGTTGTTAAGCCACGGTGGCTCTTTTTTAGTTCTTTTACTGCCTTGACACCTGTCCTTGCCTTTTTTTCTGGTGTATGACTTCTGATGGCACAATGAATTAGACAGATGTTGGGTAAGTGATGTAGTCACGCTAATCATGACAGCAGCATCCATAGAGTTCAAGCATTTGCATCTATCATCAAGATGATAAAGAAGGCAGTCCATAACCAAACAGCATGCTGTTTGTTCTTGAGCCCCACAGGAACAGGATGAGGAGCTCAAGAAGCCCCAATGGGTAGAGATGTAAGTTAAAGCACCTGTCACCACAATGTATCCTGTTGTAATGAAGAAGGTGCCACAGGATTCTTTGCTGCTTTCACTTAATACGGTTATTCCGAGGAGGACGTAAGAGCTGATTCGCAGAGAGTAGGGGATGGAAATCTGACTTGTCTATCCACCAAGAAATGCAGCATCAAACCAAAGTACAGTCCCACACCACCTGTTGGTGCTGTTCCTTAGAAATGTTGTCTCTGATGTATTGTCTGACAGGCTGACTATTTCAGAGAAAGGGTGTCTTCACTTTAGCTGTATCATCGTTGTGTGACCCGGAAACTCCAATCTCCAAACCTCTGGTCCTAGCTGGTATTGCTTGCCTGGCAATTAGGTGTGAAGACAGGGCCCTGGCTGCATTATGCATGAAGCCAACTATCAAGACAGCTTTATTCATAATTTTCTCTCAAAGCCAAATCAAAAACAACCTTCCTTTTGATTCAGTATTATGAGGGGCACAAGGGGATGCCACAGCCTTTCATTAACTCAGGAGACGAAAGCTCCTTTTCAGTCTCTGCCCATTTTTCCAAACCCAAAAATCCCAGAAGAAATAAAACAATTAATTCCATTTGTGGAGCCTGAGAGGATGGGAGCCGCAGTGAGCAAATGGCTTGGGAGAAACCAGGGCCTCCAAAGTGCAGTCCTGACTCCAGTCATCTCTGTCCCACCTGCAGCCCATTATGCCCACAATGGAACGTTTTGGTACCTCTCGAGGACCATACAAATTATTTTAACAAACCCAGCACCTAAACTCATGTCTGCTTAGTGAAGAGGTGGGAACATTTCAGACTGGGAGCAAGTTCTCCCTCTTTTACAGACTTTGGGAACAGGATGAAGTGAGAGAATGAAGAGGTTCCCTCCATCAAACACCAGGGTCAGGAGGCTCTATCCTGAGTGGGTGCTCTGGTGTTTAGTAAGATATGATGAGCGAGCGAAGCGCTTCCCACACTGAGCGCAGGAATATGGTCGCTCTCCTGAGTGGGTTCTCTGATGCTGAGTAAGAGATGATGAGCGAGCAAAGTGCTTCCCACACTCAATGCAGGAATATGGTCGCTCTCCTGAATGGATTTTCAGATGTTCAGTGAGAGATGATGAGTGAGCAAAGCTCTTCCCACACTGAGTGCAGGGATACGGTCGCTCTCCTGAATGGATTCTCAGGTGGTTGGTGAGCCCTGACAATTGGGTGAAACTTTTCCCACACTCAGTGCAGCAATAGGGTTTCTCTCCAGTGTGGATTCTCTGGTGGCGAGTGAGATGATGTATATAGACAAAGCCTTTTCCACAGTCAGTGCAGCGATGGAGTTTCCCATTGTGGACTCTCTGGTGTTTAGAGAGACTGTCTGGATGACGGAATATTTTCCCACACTCAGCACAGCGATGGAGTCTACCTGTACTATGGGTCTCCTGGTGTCTCCTGAGACTTTGAAGGAGACTGAATTTTTTCCCACACTCAGCACAGCAATGGGGCTGCTCCCCAGTGTGGATCCTCTGATGTCTGATGAGATGTTCTCGTAGGCAGAACTTTTTCCCACACTCATGACACAAGAAGGGTCTCTCTTCGCTGTGGATTTTCTGGTGCCTAGTAAGATTTGATGTAAGTTTGAAGCCTTTCCCACATTGGTTACAGCGATGGGGTCTCTTTTCTGAGTGGATTCTCTGGTGATTACGAAATGTTGACGAATCCATAAATTGCTTTCCACACTCAGCGCAGGCATAGGGTCTCTCTCCTGAGTGGATTCTCTTGTGGATGGTAAAAGCTGATAAGTATAAGAATCTTTTTCCGCACTCAGCACAGTGATAGGGTCTCTCTCCAGTGTGGATTCTCTGGTGGGCAGTGAGCAGTGATAACTGGTTGAATATCTTCCCACACTCAGAACAGTGATGGACTCTCTTCTTTCTGTGAGCTTTCCCATGTGCTCTGAACTCCTTCTTTCTCCTAAAGCTCTCCCCACACTCGCTACAGTGATACAGTTCCTGTCTCTTATGAACCGTCCAGTGGTGGCTTATCAGGTCTCTCTGCACCTTGAATTCTTCTCTGCACACACGGCAGGTATATAGGCTCTTTATGGACTCAGCTTTTCCCTCTGCAGGAGGCTTTAGATATGGCCTGGATCTCCTCTGATGGCCTCTTGAGGTTGCTGGCTCCTTCCTGGTCAGATTTTTCCTCTGCCTTTGTGGCCTGCCCTGCCTCTTGTGGTGTCTTCCCCGCTCAGATTTCTTGGAATGGTTCTTCCCTGATGTCCCTCGGAAAGGCCTGAGTGGCTCCAGGTTACCAGGCCCTTCCTCAGGAGTCTGCCACTCAGCTCTGTTCAGGTTCCTCGCCCCTGCTTAGTGGGGAAGAGAATCCAGATGTTATTTCTTGTGCTCCTCACAAAGGGAAACCACTAACATTCCCAGCAGGGGGATGTACCTGAGGCAGCCCTATGCCTCTCCCCTCAGAGCAGGGCTGGCCATCGTCACTTGAGTGCAAGAGGCCAAACTCCCAGGGGCCCCAGCACTGGGGAAGTAGGAGAAGGTCACTGTCCCATAGGCCCTGATAATAGCCCCCCAAGCAAACGTGAAAATCAGCCCCCACAATACTCTCCCTACTCTGAGGCCCATCTCGCTGGGGAGAACAGCATCACCACACACCAGCAGTGACACCCCTCTCCCGAGGGACACACACGGAACACTTACACTGGGATGGGATCTCAACGGCTCCATGTTCTATGGAAAATGGGGGAGGGGGAGAGACTGGGGGAATCTGCGTAAGGGGAGCGATGGAGTTTCTAGGGGATGTCAGGGTGAGGAGCTGTAGCGCTTCTCATGTTTGGGCTTTAATCCCTATTGTAATGCTCTGTGAGGGGAGAGTTTGCAGCTGATGGACGATTCCTGAAATGAGCTCTCCAGCTCTCACTGGTGCAAAGGGCAGACCTGGTTCCTTACCTGTTCCGGGGGAAGAGCTTTGTGTGATGAAGAAGCCCAAGGAGCTTTCAATTGTTGACCAGTCCCAGGTCTCCTCTGCATCTGGAAAACCTGCACCAAGACAAAAGCTCTTTGGCTGACTTCATATGAACCGAATGAATATCACTGAGAGAAGCCCTTTCCCCTGCACTGTAAATTACTCATTTATGGTCACTGTTGGACAGTGGGTTCCACAATGCACAAGAGGGGAAGCTATTTGTATCTCGACACTTATTTTGTATTATGGTAGCACAACTAAGATCACAGTACCATAGCACCAGGTGCTGCACAAAATTACAGAGAGCTCGCCCTGATGTTGAAGAGCTTATATACTAAATACACAAAGGGAGGGAGAGAGCCTGAGTCAAAGGAGTAACTTGCTGTTGTAATAATTGGGCCCACAAATTTACCCTAATTGGCCGTTTAATTGTAAAATCTGTGAGAAAGTTTATAAAGTGTTACAATATCCTACAATAATAAATGTAGATGGGAAAAGGTGAAAAATATAAAGAAGACGATGGAATTAGTCCAAATATAAAAGGCCTATAATGCAATTCAAGGACAGTGTTAAAATGATGGCTGTAAACAAGAGAAGTGTGGAACTGGACATTAACGAACCAAAATGACTGAGTTTAATTTAGGCCTAACTGGCAGAAAAACAATGAGGGGCTGGGCTATTTTGCCCATTACTTCCTTTTGGGGTTTCTCAAAAGAATACACTTTCGGGGGACAATAAAGGAGAGGAACTGAATGCAGCCCTTGCTGACTGAAAAAAACAGCAACATGGTGAGCGATACCATCATGCTGCCACCCTGATCCTGATTTTGGGACCCCAGATCTTCTTTGTCCTAATCCTAAGAGATGTCTTAACAAGACTGGACCAGAGAGGGAGCTGGAGGATATTGCCACCATTATCAGTTCTGGCTAAAACCCCAAAATCACCTGGAATGTGAGATTTTTGTCCCCGTCCCTCTTAACTCCAATGAGTTCTTTTCATTCCCCACCATATTTCTTCTCTTTCTTATTCTTCTCCCTTTGCCTTCTAGTAAATAAGAGTCTGCCTTAGCCTGCCAAAACTGCCATCGTTTGCAAGCTTGCTGTAAGCCTGTGATCAAAGAGGCAGGCAAACGCATTGTCCAGAACAGACCAACACTGGACAGATTTGTCAGGCAGGTCTCCCATTGGCTGATCAGACTGTGTGCCGTGCCTGTGTTTCTCCAGCCATGAAGCAGCAAGTAAGAGTAAACCCGAGATAGAAGCCGCATGTTCTATCTTTGCTGTTCTTTTCTCTTCCGCCTTGAGTGGATTTGTGTTTTTTTTGTCTCCTAGGAAACAGGATCGGATTTTAATAATATCAAAAACAGCTCCAACAGCTTCAACATTTCAAAAGGACAGTTATTACTGTGTTTAATATCATGTAAAAGACTTTCAAACAGAGGCCTTTTGTCTAAAGGCTCTCTGCAGCTAAAGGGAAAGGCAACAAGGGCCATTGTCAAAATAAAAGTCTTACATCATCCCTG
Source organism: Platysternon megacephalum (assembly GCA_003942145.1). Classification (NCBI taxonomy): domain Eukaryota; kingdom Metazoa; phylum Chordata; order Testudines; family Platysternidae; genus Platysternon; species Platysternon megacephalum. Next base: position 196,117 of record QXTE01000428.1, read on the forward strand.
ACATTTCAAATGCCTTAACTCTTTTTCCTTCTTTTTCTGTATATTTAATAAAAGAATAGAAAGAATTTTTCATGGTGTTTTCCATGGTACTACGCAGGCTACTGTCTCTGTATTCCAAACCCCAAACTTTATTTAACACTCTCTAATGTTGCCCATGACAGTGTCATGTTAACACCTTTGTCTCTTTGGGCCCATGTAGTCTATATGAATTAATACAACATTGTCCAAGGTCTGTCAGCAGCTCAGTGGCAGAATGAGGAATAGAGTCCAGTTCTCCTCACTCCCACAACATGATGTTGTCTCCCAACTAATCCTGGGGAGTAATAAGGAAATCCCTTATTAATGTCAACAGAGAGCCCAAAAAAGCGATGGAACAATGCTGAGTACCTACAAAATTGGGCCTGAACTTGGAAGGGAGATCCCCAAGTGCTGCTCGGCCAATGATTCAGACAGCCAGGGAAGGGTTACAAACACTTTGATAGACAGGATTAGAATTCTAAATGATGTTGACAAACTGGAGAATTGATCTGAAATCAACAAGGTGACATTCAAGAAACACAAGTACGAAATAGTTCACTTAGGAAGGAAAAATCAGCTGCACAATAGAAAATGGGGAAGAACCGGCTTGGCAGCAGTACAGCAGAAAAGAATGCGGTGGTTATAGTGGATCATGAATTGAATGGTAGCCGACAATATGATACTGTTCTAAAAAAGCCTAATATTAGACTAAAAGACTAACATTCCCAGATGTATTGTCACTTTGGCCAAAACATATCAGGATTCCAGCTGCCTTCAGCTACTTGTTCGATCCCTCCACATCACTTTAACTCCTTCCTCACCTGGGTTGGTTCCTCTAAGAATGTCCCCATCTTCATCTTCTGTGGGACCCTGGACACACAGATCTTCCCCTTGCTCTATGCTGGAGATCACCACTGGCTTGGGAGTTTTGATTCCTGCTTAGAGAAAAGCATCACCGCTAAGCACTTCTAGGCACAGAAGTGCTGCACTTTCCACAGGTGCACATGCAATGTTTGTGCCAATTAGGCAATGAGCTAATTGTGAAGGCTAATAGGCAATTGTTTTCCATGGAAACATGAACTGCAGCTTATGGTCAACACCCCTAGTGCCCGGCGGTGGCGAGATATTGAGTTGCAAACAACCTGGCACCTGTGGAAAGGGCAGATGGACATGACTGCGGTGTCTGAAGGGATTGGGGGGCACAGATGTGGCAAATGCTGGATATTTCTCCTTAGCCTAGGAGAGTTACTTTACTATGGCCCAGCACCCCTCTCCCTCTGATGGATATTAAACAGCTGTAGCTGGCCTGGGTCAGATGTCTTGAGGGGCTTGGGCTGTGGGACTGTAAAATTGCTGAGTGGATATTTGGAGGGAGGGTCCCAGAGCAGAGGCTCCAACCCGGGCATGAACATCTACAGTGCAATTTTTAGCCCCGCAGCCTGAGTCCCACATCCTGAGTCAACTGACCCAGGACATAGATGAACCCAGTCTTACTTTCTCCTTAACTGTGGTGTTGGCTGGCCTTCCATCCTATAGACCTGCAGAACACACAACCCAATGCTCATGTGCTGTCTGCAGAACTACAAGAGCCAGAATTCTCTTGCATTAAACTGTGGAGCACTAGTGACTATGGATGGAAGGATCTCCTCTTGAAGATATGCAGTGTAGTTGTAGCCGTATCAGTCCCAGGATATTAGAAAGACCAGGTGGGTGAGGTAATATCTTTTATTGGACCAACTTCTGTTGGTGAGAGAGACAAGCTTTCCTTTCCCAGACCTGAAGAAGAGCTCTGTGTGGCTCAAAAGCTTGTCTCTCTCACCAACAGACGTTGGACCAATGAAAGATATTACCTCACCCACCTTGTCTACCCATGAACTGGCTGCTCTGCTCAATGAAACATGCCTCTATCCATCCACACCCATACACCTCTCCTCCCAATCACTCATACCAATGCTCCATCTCAGTTACTGTGTCTCTGTGCAGCACCCAGTGGACTGAGGCCCTGATCTCACAGACACAGCTCCTCACCTAACGAGACCAGAGTCTGGTACTTTTCCCACATGACGTGTCTGTAAAGTTGCTTTTGCTCCTCGCCCAGCAGTTCCCACTCCGCTGGGGAGAAATACATGGCCACATCCTCAAACGTCACCGACATCTGAAAGGACAAACAACCCAACTCAGCATGGCAAAGTTTACACACTGGTAGAGGAATAGCTGTTGCAGGTGAGGCAGATGTACAGTGGTCCACGCAACTGGGAGGGCCCTGGGAGGCTTGAAAGTTTGTACCATTACTATGGTTGCAGATTTGTCACAGTGAAAAAAATTAATGGACAGAGTTTTCCTGGAGCGGCATTCTGGGGTGTGTACAGGGTTGGTTCACTCCCCAGTTGCTCCCTCCCTGGGCTTGCCCTCTCTCTTGGACAGAAATTAGGGTTACACTGTTGTAGCCGTGTTGGTCCCAGGATATTACAGAGACAAGGTGGGGGAGGTAATATCTCTTACTGGACCAACGTTATTTGTTCTTGAGCTACACAGAGCAGGGTCCTAAAGCCCAGGCTCCAATAGGAGCCCAAATGTCTGCACCACAATTAAACTGCCCCTGGGCTGAGCCATATTAGCTGGCACAGCCCGGCTGCAGATTTTGAGTTGCCCTCTAGAGAAACCCTGGGAGCCCCAGGCAGAGAGCTGTAGCTCAAGCACTAGCAGCCCAGGCTTTTAGCTCTGGGGGGCGCTGGTTGAACCCCCAACGCGCTGGCCGACGGGGCAGTCAGACAAGGACCCTCCCTCCCCCCCGCGGGCCCCACGGACTCAGTTCAGCCTCCCCCAGCGCCTCCCATTGCCAGTGTGTGCAGCGGCCCCAGCCTGGCCCCGAACCCGCTCTCCCGAGCAGGCTGGTCCCAGCCCCAGGAGCACAGGCCAGAGGAACTGTCAGCCAGGACCGGCCCCCCCGCCCCGCCTCCAGCCCCGGCCGGTGCCCCCGTAGCACCGCCCCGGGGAAGGGTCCCGCCCCCCCATTAGCGAGCAGGAGGGGTCGGTCGGGCTCTCGCTGGCTGGGGCGCGGACCCTGCCGGGCTCCGCTGCACAAACCGGCCCCCGGGGGGTCTCTCCGGTCCCAGGCGCGGTTCGGCTCCGACCCCAGCAGCTTCCTCCCCAGGCAGCGATTTCCAGCCTCTGCGGCTGTTTCCCTCCCTCCGCGGGCCCCGCTCACCGCGCCGGGCGCTGGGGCTGCAGCCTGCAGAGGGGGCTCGCTCCCGCACGCGCAGCTCGGCCCCCAGGTCTCCGCGGCGGGCACGAGAAGGTCCCTCCCTTAGCCCGCCCCCCCTCGCAGCAATTGCCGGGCGTGTCTAGGCTGTGGAGGACTCGGAGCTCTGTGGGTTTAACCCTTAAGCATCTCGTTCGGGGAAGCGAGTTGCAGAGGGAGCCACTAGGGGAGACGAGGTGAAGTCGGTTCCCTGTTTGTTGGTGGCTCCCACGATCCCGTCGGCAAAGGCGGGTATTGGAACAATGTTACGGGGGGCTGGACACCCTGTGTAGGATGGAAACCACTTCAAACCAGGGGGTGCTGCTGCACCTGCACCCTCAGTTCCATTTCTTAGTAATTCATCAGGGTGAGAGACGCCTTTTCAAACACTTCACCATAAGAAATGTGATTAAGGTTCATAACTGTCTATTAGTAAATTAATACATTATTTAATAATGATTCAAATCTTGATCTGGGATGAGAGTGGCTGTAAGTGATAAAATACTTCTCCGGGCAGCGTAAGTGCCACTNAGTGTCTATTAGTAAATTAATACATTATTTAATAATGATTCAAATCTGGATCTGGGATGAGAGTGGCTGTAAGTGATAAAATACTTCTCCGGGCAGCGTAAGTGCCACTGTGGTGAGACAAGAATCTGCCATTCCCAGAGCTGACACTGCGTGTCTGGGCTACATTCTGCCAAATATCATACCCGAGTTTCTATTGTGTATCTGATTTGACAGTAGCCACACCACATGCATGGAAAAAAAAAAAAAAGAACCAAAAGCAATAGTCAACCAAATTGTTGCAGATCCAGAGGTAATGTTTTCACATAAATTATATGTACAGTTACAATTCAAGAAATCTCTGACTAACCTTTCTTGGTTCTTAGACAAATTAAGAACAGGAAAAATGGCTAATCTAGAGAACTGTCTTGCAGGGGGAAAAAAAATGGAGTCCTTGTGGCACTTTAGAGACTAACACATTTATTTGCGCATAAGCTTTCGTGGGTTATGACTCGCTTCATCAGCTGCATGGAGTGAAAGATACAGTAGGCAGATATAAATAGACAGCACATGAAAAGATGGGAGTTGCCTTACCACGTGGGGAATCAGTGCTAATGAGGCTAATACAGTCAGGGTGGATGTGGCCCATTCTCAATAGTTGATAAGAAGGTATGATTTGTGTCCATTCATTCTTTTGCGTAGAGACTGTCTGGTTTGGTCAATGTACATGGCAGAGGGGCAGTGCTGGCACCCTGATTGAATTGGCCTAGTTAGCACTACAATAAATAATATTTTTCCTCTGCTGATATTCACGCCTTCTTGTCAACTGTTGGGAATGGGCCACATCCACCCTGACTGTATTAGCTGATACAGACTAACACAGCTACCCCTCTGAAACCTGTCTTGCAGCAGTTACATCTTCACTCTGTTTCAAACTATGAGCACATATTTGTATTCTCATTTATGAGACAGAAAATTCCAAATTCCACAGACCTTACACACCTTTTCTTATCTAATTATGCACACAACAGTTTAGCTGGCAATAGACCATAGCACACAAGTAGCATTAGATCAAGGACACATTTGCACTAACTGTACCTAGCACACTGTTCATATTTGGCAAGCCTTAAGAGAGCATACATCTTGCATCTGACAGAGGCTGCATATACAATGAAAAAAGGTTAGAACAATTGAACTACTAGTAAATTAGCACAATAAAGCTTAGCATGAGCACAGAGTATTCTGCGAGATTTGTACTAGTTCAAAGCCTAACACCCCCATTTCTAGAGTGGGAATAACAGTTTAGAGAATATTACAACTGAACTGAAATGCAGCTGGCATAACCTGCTCCAAAAGGAAAGGCAGTCATGGATAAAGTCAACACTGCAGGGAAAATTGCAGGTCTTCACCAACACACATGGTAATGCAGCCATTTCAGACTCATCATTCTCTTGTATTATTTTATTTCCTCCAAGAACGATGAGACAACAGTGACAAAGTCGCATCTCATCATCGCCCTCCGACAGAGAGGCACGGCCACGGATCTCCCCACTTGAGGAACAGGGAGACAGTGGCCTGGTAGCGCTGATCAATTTGTTTTGTGGGTGTTTGATTGATTTGTGGACTCCAAAGTGCAGTCCTGACACCAATCATCTCTGTCCCAGCTGCAGCCCATAATGCCCACAATGGAATGTTTCGGTACCTCTAGGGTTATATGCTTCCATCTCCAGGACTACACAAAATAATTTTAACATACAAGTTTAAGTGCTGGGTGTCTACTTAGTGACGAGGTGAGAACATTTCAGAGTGGGAGCAAGTTCTCCCTCTTTTACAGGCTTTGGGAACAGGGTGAAATGAGAGAATGAAGAGGTTCCCTCCATCAAAAACAAGGGTCAGGAGTCTCTATTCTGAGTGGGTGCTCTGGTGTTTAATAAGATATGATGAGCGAGCAAAGCGCTTCCCACACTGAGCGCAGGAATATGGTTGCTCTCCTGGGTGGGTTCTCTGATGCTGAGTAAGAGATGATGAGCGAGCAAAGTGCTTCCCACACTGTACGCAGGAATATGGTCGCTCTCCTGAATGGATTTTCAGATGTTCAGTGAGAGATGATGAGTGAGCAAAGCTCTTCCCACACTGAGTGCAGGGATATGGTCGCTCTCCTGAATGGATTCTCAGGTGGTTGATGAGGCCTGACGATTGGGTGAAACTTTTCCCGCACTCAGTGCAGCAATAGGGTTTCTCTCCAGTGTGGATTCTCTGGTGGCGAGTGAGATGTTGTAGACGGACAAAGCCTTTTCCACAGTCAGTGCAGCGATAGAGTTCCCCAGTGTGTACTCTCTTGTGTCTACTGAGACTGTTTGGATGACCGAATATTTTCCCACACTCAGCACAGCGATGGAGTCTCCCCGGAGTATGGATTTCCTGGTGTCTCCTGAGACTTTGAAGGAGACTGAATTTTTTCCCACACTCAGCACAGCAATGGGGCTGCTCCCCAGTGTGAATCCTCTGATGTCTAATGAGATGTTCTCGTAGGCAAAAAAATTTCCCACACTCATGGCACAAGAAGCGTCTCTCTTCGCTGTGGATTTTCTGGTGTCTAATAAGACTTGATGTAATTTTGAAGCCTTTCCCACATTGGTTACAGCGATGGGGTCTCTTTTCTGAGTGGATTGCCTGATGAGTACGAAATGCTGATGAATCCATAAATCGTTTTCCACACTCAGCGCAGGCATAGGGTCTCTCTCCTGAGTGGACTCTCTTGTGGATGTTAAGAGCTGATATATGGAAGAATCTTTTTCCGCACTCAGCACAGCGATAGGGTCTCTCTCCCGTATGTATTCTCTGGTGGGCAGTGAGATGTGATAACTGGTGGAATATCTTCCCACATTCAGAACAGGGATGGTCTCTCTTCTTTCTGTGAGCTTTCCCATGTGCTCTGAACTCCTTCTTTCTCCTAAAACTCTCCCCACACTCGCTACAGTGATACAGTTCCTGTCTCCTATGAACCATCCAGTGGTGGCTTATCAGGTCTCTCTGCACCTTGAATTCTTCCCTGCACACACGGCAGGTGTATAGGCTCTTTCTGGGCTCAGCTTTTCCCTCTGCAGGAGGCTTTAGATTTGGCCTGGATCTCCTCTGATGGCGTCTTCGGGTTCCTGACTCCTTCCTAGTCAGGTGCTTCCTCTGCCTTTGGAGCCTTCCCCGCTCAGATTTCTGGGAATGGCCCTCCACTAATGTTCCCGGGAAAGGGCTGGGTGGCTCCAGGTTGCCAGACTCTTCCTCGGGAGTCTGCCCCTCAGCCCTGCTCAGGTTCCTCGCCCATGCTTGGTGGGGAAGAGAATTCAGATGTTATTTCTTGTGCTGCTCAGAAACGGAAAACACTAACATTCCCAGAAGGAGGATGTGCCTAAGGGAGCCCCATGCCTCTCCCCTCAGAGCAGGGCTGGCCATCGGCAGTTGAGCACAAGAGGCAAATCTCCCAGAGGCCCCAGCGCTGGGGAAGGAGAAGATCAGCTTCTCATAGGCCTTGATAATAGCCCCCCCTAGGCCCTGATAATAGCCCCCCAAGCAAACGTGAAAATCAGCCCCCACAATTCTCTCCCTACTCTGAGGCCTGTCTCGTTGGGGACAACAGCATCACTATACACGAGCAATGACACCCCTCTCCCAAGGGACACAGGGAACACTCATACTGTGAAGGATCCCAACGTCTCCATGTTCTATGGAAAATGGGGGAGGGAGAGAGACTGGGGGAATCTGCGTAAAGGGAGAGATGGGGTTTCTAGGGGGATGTCAGGGTGAAGAGCTGTATCACTTCTCGTGTTTGGGCTTCAATCCCTATTGTAATGCTCTGTGAGGGGAGAGTTTGCAGCTGATGGACGATTCTGAAATGAGCTCTCCGGCTCCCACTGGTGGAGAGGACAGGTTCCCTACCTGCTCCAGGGGAAGAGCTTTGTGTGAGGAAGAAGCCCAAGCAGCTTTCAATTGCTGGCCAGTCCCAGGTCTCCTCTGCATCTGGAAAATCTGCACCAAGACAAAAGGCCATTGATTGACATCATATGGACCGAACGAACATCACAGAGAAGCCCTTTCCCCTGCACTGTAAAGTACTCATTTATAGTCCCTGTTGGACAGTGGGTTCCACATAGGGTGACCAGATGTCCCGATTTTATAAGGACAGTCCTGATTTTGGGGGCTTTTTCTTATATAGGCACCTATTACCCTCCACCCCCAGTCCCGATTTTTTACACTTACTATCTGGTATCAGAGGGGTAGCCGTGTTAGTCTGGGTCTGTAAAAAGCAACCAAGAGTCCTGTGGCACCTTATAGACTAAAAGACGTATTGGAGCATAAGCTTTTGTGGGTGAATACGAAGTATGACGAAGTGGGTATTCACCCACGAAAGCTTATCACTCCAATATGGGGAGTGATAGCTCAGTGGTTTGAGCATTGGCCTGCTAAACCCTGGGTTGTGAGTTCAATCCTTGAGGGGGCCACTTAGGGATCTGGGGCAAAAATTGGTCCTGCTAGTGAAGGCAGGGGGCTGGACTCAATGACCCTTCAGGGTCCCTTCCAGCTCTATGAGATAGGTATATCTCCATATATTATTATGTCTGTTAGTCTATAAGGTGCCACAGGACTCTTTGTTGCTTTTTACTTGCTATCTGGTCACCCTAGTTCACCCTAGTTCACACAAGAGGGAAAGCTAATTGGAGCTTGACTGTTACTTTGTATTGTAGTAGCACAACTTGAGCTTGTGGTTTCATAGCACCAAGTGCTACATAGAGATATCACCCCGATGTTGAAGAGCTTCTATACCAAATAGATAAAGGGAGGGAGAAACCTGAGTCAAAGGAGTAACTTGCTGTTGTAATAATTGGGCCCACAAATTTACCCTAATTGGCCGTATAACTGTAAAAACTGTGAGAAACTTTATAAAGTGTTACAACATCCTGCAACAATAAATGTCAATGGGAAAAAGTGCAAAATATAAACAAGACGATGGAATTAGTCCAAACAAAAGACCCCTATAATGCAATTCAAGGACAGTGATAAAATGATGGCTGTAGACAAGAGAAGTGTGGAAATGGACATTAAAGAACCAAAATGAATAAGTTTGTTTTTCTGCCAGTTAGGCCTAAATTCTATGAAGGGCTGGGCTATTTTGCCCATTACTTCCTTTTGGGGTTTCTCAAAAGAAAACACTTTCGGGGGAAAATAAAGCAGCAGAACTGAATGCAGCCCTTGCTGACTGAAAAAACAGCAACAGCAGGTGTGTGCCAACAACTGCTGTGGTGAGCGATACCATCATGCTGCCACCCCTGATCCTCTTTTGGGATCCCAGATCTTCTTCGTCCTAATCCTAAGAGATGTCTTAACAAGACTGGACCAGAGAGAGGGAGCCGGAGGATATTGTCACCGTTACCAGTTCTGGCTAACACCCCAAAATCACCTGGAATGTGAGATTTTTGTCCCCATCCCTCTTAACTCCCATGAATTCTTTTCATTCCCCACATATTTCTTCTCTTTCTTACTCTTCTCCCTTTGCCTTCTAGTAAATAAGAGTCTGGCTTAGCTGGCCAAAACTGCCATAGTTTGCAACATTGCTGTAAGCCTGTGATCAAAGAGGCAGCCAAACACATTGTCCAGAACAGACCAACACTGGTACAGGTTTGCCAGGCAGGTCTCCAATTGGCTGATCAGATCACGTGCCGTGCTTGTATTTCTCCAGCCGAGAAGCAGCAAGTAAGAGTAAATCCGAGACAGAAGCCGCATGTTCTCTCTTTGCTGTTCTTTTCTCTTCCCTTTTGTGTGGGTTCGTTCTGTTTTGTCTCCTAGGAAATGGGATCGGATTTTAATATCAACAACAGCTCCAGTCCATTTCAACTAACTGCCTCTCTTTTCCCCAAAAGGACAGTTATTACCATCTTTAACACCATCTAAAAGACTTTAAAACAGAGGCCTTTTGTCTAAAGACTCTCTCCAGCTAAAGGGAAAGGCAACAAGGGTCACTGTCAAAATAAAAGTCTTACATAATACCTAAAATGACAACTCTTTTTCCTTCTTTTTCTGTATATTTAATAAAAGGTTAGAAAGAATTTTTCATGGTGTTTCCATGGCATAGAGCAGGCTACTGTCTCTGTATTCCAAACCCCAAACCTTATTTAACACTCTTTAATGTTGGCCATAACAGTGTCGGGTTAACATCTTTGCCTCTCTGGGCCCATGTAGTCTATATGAATTAATACAATATTGTCCAAGATCTGCCAGCAGCTCAGTGGCAGAATGAGGAATAGAGTCCAGTTCTCCTCACTCCCACAACATGATGTTGCCTCCCAACCAGTCCTGGAGAATAAGAAGGAAATCTCTTATTAATGTCAACCAAGAGCCCAATAAAGCGATGGAACCATGTTGGGTCCCTACAAAACGGGGCCTGAACTTGGAAGGCAGATTCCGAAGTGCTGTTCAGCCAATGATTCAGACAGACAGCAAAGGATTACAAACTCTTTGGTGGACAGGATTAGAATTCTAAATGATCTTGACAAACTGGAGAACTGGTCTGAAATCAACAAAGTGAAATTCAAGAAACACAAGTTAAAATTAGTTCACCTAGAAAGGAAAATGAAATGTACAACAGAAAATGGGGGATAACTGGCTTGGCAGAGGTGCAACAGAAAAGAATGTGGTGGTTATAATGGATCATGAATTGAATGAGAGCTGACAATGTGATACTGTTCTAAAAAAGCCCAACAACAATAGACTAAAAGACTAACATTCCCAGATGTATTGTCACTTTGGCCACAATGTATCAGGATTCCAGCTGCCTTCCTTCAATCCCTGCACATCAGTTTAACTCCTTCCTCACCTGAGTGGGTTCCTCTCAGGATGTCCCCATCTTCATCTTCTGTAGGACCCGGCACACACAGATTTTCTCCTCGCTCTATGCTGGAGATCACCACTGGCTTGGGGGTTTGGATTCCTGCTTAGAGAAAAGCATCACTGCCCATTAGATCTAAGCTAAGCACTTCTAGCCACAGAACTGTTGCACTTTGCACAGCTCCATATGCAATGTTTGTTAATTAGGCAATGAGCTAAATGTGAAGGCTAATAGGCAATTTTTTTTCTATGGAAACATGTACTGCAACTTATGGTCAACACTCCTGGTGCCTGACTGTGGCGGGATATTGAGTTGCAAACAACCTGGCACCCGTGGAAAGGACAGATGGAGAGGACTGCGGTGTCTAAAGGGATTGAGGGGAACAGATGTGGCAAATGCTGGATATTTCTCCTTCTCTAGGAGAGTTACTCAGTTACCCAGCACCCCCCTCTCTCCTGTGGATATGTTTACATAGGAATAAAACACATGTAGCTGGCCTGGGTCAGATTGCTTGGGCTGTGAGACTGCAAAATTGCTGAGTGGCTATTTGGAGGGAGGGTCCCAGAGCAGAGGCTCCAACACGAGCATGAACATCTACACTGCAATTTTTAGCCCCGCAGCCTGAGCCCCACGTCCTGAGTCAACTGACCCAGGCCACCCATAACCATGCCGGGGGTCTTTTATTCCAGCAGAGATGAACCCAGTCTGTCTTTCACCTTAACTGTGGTGTTGGCTGGCCTTTCATCCTGTAGGCCTGCCGAACACACGACCCTTTTCTGCTCGTATGCTCTGTCTGGGGAACTACAAGAGCCAGAATTCTCTTGCATTAAACTGTGGAGCCCTAGTGACCATGGGTGGAAGTGCGTCCCCTTGAAGATATATGTAGTGTAGTTATAGCCATATCAGTCCCAGGATATTAGAGAGAGCAGCTGAGTGAGGTAATATCTTTTATTGGACCAACTTCTGTTGGTGAGAGAGACAAGCTTTCCTTTCCCAGACCTAAAGAAGAGCTCTGTGTGGCTCAAAAGCTTGTCCCTCTCACCAACAGAAGTTGGACCAATAAAAGATATTGCCTTACCAACTTTGTCTCCCAATAAAAGGGCTGCTCTGCTCCATTAAACATGCCTGTATCCATCCACACACATGCACCACTCCTTCAAACCCCATTGACACTTTTCTACCCAATCACTCATACCAATGCTCCAGCTCAGTTACTGTGTCGCTGTGCAGCACCCAGTGGACTGAGGCCCTGATCTCACAGACACAGCTCCTCACCTAACGAGACCAGAGTCTGGTAATTTTCCCACATGACGTGTCTGTAAAGTTGCTTTTGCTCCTCGCCCAGCAGTTCCCACTCCGCTGGGGAGAAATACATGGCCACATCCTCAAACGTCACCGACATCTGAAAGGACAAACAACCCAACTCAGCATGGCAAAGTTTACACACTGGTAGAGGAATAGTTGTTACAGGTGATGCGGATGTACAGTGGCCCATGGAACTGGGAGGGCCCTGGAAGGTTTGAAAGTTTGTACCATTATTATGGGTGTGGGCTTGCGCCGTGTAAAAAAAAGTAATGGACAGCGTTTTCTGTGTCTGAGATTCACCCCACAGTGGTGGCTCCGGGAGCTGAGCCTGGCCCCCTGCTGTGGGTGTTGTATCCTGGAACAAAGAGTAGCACCACTGCTGAAGCCAGGGCCGGCTCCAGGCACCAGCTTAACAAGCAGGTGCTTGGGGCGGCCACTCGGGAGCGGGGCGGCATGTCCAGGTATTCGGTGGCAATTCGGCGGAGGGTCCCTCCCTCCCGCTCGGAGCGAAGGACCTCCCGCCGAATTGCCGCCGCAGATTGCGATCGCGGCTTCTTTTTTTTTTTTGGTTTTTGGCTGCCTGGGGCGGCAAAAACCCTGGAGCCGGCGCTGGCTGAAGCGGAGTCCTCCTGATCCTCTGTCATGATGGGACAGGCAGGCCAAACTTCAGTGAGTGTCGCAGCAACCTGGAGCACCAGGTCACAGCCCCACTCACATTTAGCCTGCAGACCTGACCCTCTGTCACCATGCTGGAGGGCTGGGCAAACCAAACGTGAGTAGCACTGCAGCCCCTCCAGCCATAATGCAATGCCCAGAGCAGGGCACTGGGCCCAGCCAGCCCCAATAGACCCTGCTGGAGCCACTACCGTGGAGTGAATGTGGGGCACTGGAGCAGCATTGTGGGGTGAGTACAGGGTTGGTTCACTCCCCAGTCACTCCCTCCCAGGGCTTGCCCTCTTTATTGGGCTGGAATTAGGGTTACACTGTTGTAGCCGTGTTGGTCCCAGGATATTACAGAGACAAGGTGGGGGAGGTAATATCTCTTACTGGACCAACGTTATTTGTTCTTGAGCTACACAGAGCAGGGTCCTAAAGCCCAGGCTCCAGCAGAAGCCCAAATGTCTGCACCACAATTAAACTGTCCAGAGGCTGAGCCCCATCAGCTGGCACAGCCCGGCTGCAGGTTTTAGTTGTCCCCTACACAGGCCCTGGGAGCCCCAGGCAGAGAGCTGTAGCTCAAGCACTAGCAGCCCAGGCTTTTAGCTCTGGGGGGCTCTGGTTGAACCCCCAACACGCTGGCCGATGGGGCAGTCAGACAAGGAACCTCCCTCCCCCCCGCGGTCCCCACGGACTCAGTTCAGCCTCCCCCAGCGCCTCCCATTGCCAGTGTGTGCAGCGGCCCCAGCCTGGCCCCGAACCCGCTCTCCCGAGCAGGCTGGTCCCAGCCCCAGGAGCACAGGCCAGAGGAACTGTCAGCCAGGACCTGCCCCCCGGCCCTGCCTCGCCTCGCCCCGCCCCCAGCCCCGGCCGGTGCCTGCTCTGCGGGAAGGGGCAAGAACCCGGCAGCCCCCGTAGCACCGCCCCGGGGAAGGGTCCCGCCCCCCCATTAGCGAGCAGGAGGGGTCGGTCGGGCTCTCGCTGGCTGGGGCGCGGACCCTGCCGGGCTCCGCTGCACAAACCGGCCCCGGGGGGTCTCTCCGGTCCCAGGCGCGGTTCGGCTCCGCCCCCAGCAGCTTCCTCCCCAGGCAGCGATTTCCAGCCTCTGCGGCTGTTTCCCTCCCTCCCCCCCCGCGCCCCGCGCCGCGCTCACCGCGCCGGGCGCTGGGGCTGCAGCCTGCAGAGGGGGCTCGCTCCCGCACGCGCAGCTCGGGCCGGGCTCAGGACTGAGGCACGGGAAGGTCTCACAGCAATTACTGGGCGTGTCTAAGCTGTGGAGGACTCGGAGCTCTGTGGGTTTAACCCTTAAGCATCTCGTTCGGGGAAGCTTTGTTACAGGCCCAGCCAGTAGTGAACACAAGTGAAATCGGTTCCCTGTTGATGGTTCCGATTCCTTATTCAAAAGAGCATTTTGTAGTAATTCATCAGTGTGCGATGCCTTTTGAAACATTTTACCATAATAAATCCGTTTGAATTGCATAACAAAAACAACAAGGAGTCCTGTGACAGTACGTCTACACTACGGGATTAGTCTGAATTTACGGAATTCGATTTTATGAAACCGATTGTATAAATTCGATTGTACGCGGCCACAGTAAGCAGATTAATTCGGCGGTGCGCGTCCATGCACAAAGACTAGCGTCGAATTCCAGAGCGTTGCACTGTGGGTAGCTATCCCATAGCTATCCCAGAGTTCCCGCAGTCCCCCCCGCCCATTGGAATTCTGGGTCGAGATCCCAATGCCTGATGGGACAAAAGATATTGTCGCGGGCGGTTCTGGGAACATCCTCCCCCTCCCTACGTGAAAACAACGGAAGACAACCATTTCGCGCCTTTTTTCCTTGTTGAACTGAGCGGACGCCGTACCTCGGCAAGGATGGATCCCGCTCAGCTCAAGTTTGCAGTCATGAACATTGTAAACACCACGCGCATTATAGTGCAGTTTATGCTCAACCAGGACCAGAAAAGCCAGGCGAGGAGGAGGCGGCTACGGCAGCGCGGCGACGAGAGTGATGCGGACATGGACATGGACACAGAATTGTCTCGCGCCACGGGCCCCGGCGCTTTGGAGATCATGTTGGCAATGGGGCAGCTTCTTGCTGTGGAACGCCGATTCTGGGCCCGGGAAACAAGCACTGACTGGTGGGACCGCATAGTGCTGCAGGTGTGGGACGATTCCCAGTGGCTGCGAAACTTTCGCATGCGTAAGGGCACTTTCCTGGAACTTTGTGACTTGCTTTCCCCTGCCCTGACGCGCCAGAACACCAAGATGAGAGCAGCCCTCACAGTTGAGAAGCGAGTGGCGATAGCCCTGTGGAAGCTTGCAACACCGGACAGCTACCGGTCAGTCGGTAATCAGTTCGGAGTGGGAAAATCTACCGTGGGGGCTGCTGTCATGCAAGTAGCCAAAGCAATCGTTGAGCTGCTGCTAAAAAAGGTAGTGACGCTGGGAGATGTGCAGCTCATTGTGGATGGCTTTGCTGCAATGGGATTCCCTAACTGTGGTGGGGCGATAGATGGAACCCATATCCCGATCTTGGCACCGGAGCACCAGGGCAGCCAGTACATAAACCGCAAGGGGTACTTTTCTATGGTGCTGCAAGCAATGGTGGATCACAAGGGACGTTTCACCAACATCAACGTGGGATGGCCGGGAAGGGTTCATGACGCCCGCGTCTTCAGGAACACTAGTCTGTTTAAACGGCTGCAACAAGGGATTTACTTTCCAGACCGGAAAATTACCATTGGGGATGTTGAGATGCCCATCGTTATCCTTGGGGACCCAGCCTACCCCTTAATGCCGTGGCTCATGAAGCCATACACAGGCAGCCTGGACAGTAGTCAGGAGCGGTTCAACTACAGGCTGAGCAAGTGCAGGATGGTGGTAGAGTGTGCCTTTGGACGTTTAAAAGGTCGCTGGCGCTCGTTACTGACTCGCTCGGACCTCAGCCAAACCAACATCCCCATTGCTATTGCAGCTTGCTGTGTGCTCCACAATCTCTGTGAGAGCAAGGGGGAGACCTTTATGGCGGGGTGGGAGGCTGAGGCAAACCGCCTGGCCGCTGATTACGCGCAGCCAGACACCAGGGCGATTAGAAGAGCACACCGGGAAGCGGTGCGCATCAGAGAAGCTCTGAAAACAAGTTTCATTGCTGGCCAGGCTCCTGTGTGAAAGTTATGTTTGTTTGTCCCTGTTGAAAACCCGCCCCCTTGATTCACTCATTCCCTGTAAGCAACCCACCCTTCCCCCTTCCCCCTTCGATCCCAGTTTGATTTGAAAAAAATAAAGTCAGTTTCGTTTACAACTCAAGAACTTTTTATTAACGGGTGGTAATGAACATAGGGAGAGAAATAACCAGGTAGTCCGGGTGGGGTTTGGGAGGAGGGTAGGAGTGAAGGAACAGGGCAGGAAAAACATTCAAAATAATGAGAGCCTTTTGCTTGGGCTCTCTAATGGGGTGGAGTGGCAGGGTGCACGGAGCCTCCCCCCCCGCGTTCTTACACGTCGGGGTGAGGAGGCTACGGGACTTGGGGAGGGGGGAGGGCGGTTATAGAGGGGCTGCAGCGGCACTCGGTAATCCTGCAGCTGCCGTTCCTGGAGCTCCACCAGACGCCGGAGCATGTCTGTCTGCTCACGCAGCAGCCCCAGCGTTGCATCCCGCCACTTCTCGTCTCGGGCGTCCCTCCTCTCCTCACGTTCGTCCCTTCTCTCCTCACGTTGGTCCCTTTTCTCCTCCCGTTGGTCCCTCATGTCCTCCCGTTGGTCCCTCTTCTCCTCACGGTCACTGGCCTCTTTCCGGAATTTTAATACAGTGTCCTTCCAGTCATTGAAATTAGCTCTCTCATCCCGGGTCGATTGCATAATTTCCGAGAACATGTCGTCTCGCGTGCGTCTCTTTCGCCGCCTTATCTGGGAGAGCCTTCGGGCCGGGGGCGGGAGGATTGAAAAATTTGCAGCTGCAGGAGGAGGGAAAAAAAGGGAGAGAAGTATGTAAAAAGATACATTTTATAGAACAATGCTTATACTCTTTCACGGTGAACACTTTTCACATTACATAGCAATGTACAAGGTCGCATTTTGCATCTTATATTGAGTGCCCGCGGCTTTGGTGTTAGAGATCACAGCAGACGCAGGGCCGGGCAACAGAATTCGGCTTGTATGCAGCCATGGTAAGCCATTGTCCTGCGGCTTCTGCATTAAATCAGCGCCCTCCTTTCCCATAGCAAGCAAAGCCCTTTACGTGCTGCGGTTTTCCTGTTACCGTGCAGCATCAGATAACATAATAACCCCCACCCACCACCCATTCAATTCTGTGGGATGATCGGTTGACCCCCTCCCCCCACCACGTGGCTGGTATCATGGAAGATCCATGCAGATAACAAACTAGCCCCCCCATCCACTTCTGTGGGATGATCGCGTTACCCCTCCCCCCACCGCGTGGCTGGTATCAGGGAAGACCCCTGCTAGCCAAACGCGAAAACCTCAGCGCCATTGTCCAC
The DNA here is from genome assembly GCA_003942145.1 of Platysternon megacephalum. Classification (NCBI taxonomy): domain Eukaryota; kingdom Metazoa; phylum Chordata; order Testudines; family Platysternidae; genus Platysternon; species Platysternon megacephalum. The sequence continues at coordinate 213,222 of QXTE01000428.1, forward strand.
CCACTCCCCCCCGCCCGCTTGGCTAACTGCAGGGAAAGATTTCTTTTCAGCTACAGGCAAACAGCCCAGTAGGAACGGGGCCACCTCTGTCCCCTTAATTACATTCCCGTATTTCAAACAGGTTACCCTGAACGATATCACTCTCCTGAGGATAACACAGCAAGATAAAGAACGGATGTTGCTTGAATGCCAGCAAACACCGGGACCATACGCTGCCAAGCTTTGTCAAGCAATGATACCGGATTACTTGCTGCTAGCATGGCGCGGTCAAGTGTCCTACCATGGAGGACGGAATAAGGCTGCCCTGCCCAGAAACCTTCTGGAAAAGCTTTTGGAGTACCTCCAGGAGAGTTTCATGGAGATGTCCCTGGAGGATTTCAACTCCATCCCCAGACACGTTAACAGACTTTTCCAGTAGCTGTACTGGCCGCGAATGCATCCCAAGTCCCCAGGGCAAATTAATCATTAAACAAATACTTGTTTTAAACCATGTTTGATATATTTGAAAAGGTACACTCACCAGAGGTCCCTTCCAGGGGGTCTGCGATGCCGCCTTGGGAGGGTTCGGAGGGCACTTCGGTCAGGGTCAGAAACAGCTCCTGGCTGTCGGGGAGAATGGAGTGCTGTGTGCTCTCCACAAGTTCGTCCTCCTCCTCCTCCTCCTCTTCCCCGTCCGCAGATTCGTCATTCAAGGATGAGATTAACCCCTCCTCGGAGTCCACGGTCAGGGGTGGGGTAGTGGTGGCGGCCCCCCCGAGAATTGCATGCAGCTCCTCGTAGAAGCGGCATGTCTGCGGCTCTGCCCCGGACCGTCCGTTTGCCTCCTTGGTTTTCTGATAGGCCTGTCGGAGCTCCTTCACCTTAATACGGCACTGATAGGAGTCCCGATTGTGGCCTCTCTCCATCATGCCCTTGGAGATCTTGTCGAAAATTTTTGCATTCCGTCTCTTGGAACGCAGTTCTGCGAGCACGGAATCCTCTCCCCATATAGCGATCAGATCCAGTATCTCGCGTGTGGTCCATGCTGGTGCTCGTTTGCGGTTCTCGGACTGCATGGCTACCTGTGCTGTTCAGCTCTGTGTGGTCACCTGTGCTCACCAGGCTGGGCAGACAGGAAATGAAATTCAAAAGTTCGCGGGGCTTTTCCTGTCCAACTGCCCAGAGCATCCGAGTTTCGATTGCTGTCCAGAGCGGTCACAATGGTGCACTGTGGGATAGCTCCCGGAGGCCAATACCTTCGAATTCCGTCCACACTAACCCTAATTCGAACTGGCAATGTCGATTTCAGCGCTACTCCCCTCGTCGGAGAGGAGTACAGAAACCGATTTTAAGAGCACTTTAAATCGAATTAAATGGCCTCGTTGTGTGGACGGGTACAAGATTAATTCGCTATAACGCTGCTAAATTCGAACTAAAATCGTAGTGTAGACCAGGCCTTAGAGACTAACACATTTATTTGGGCATAAGCTTTTGTGGGCTAGAACCCACTGTTTCATAACAATGTATATACATAACTATACATAATTTAATAATGCAATATTCAAATCTGGATTTGGAATGGGAGTGGCTGAAAGTGACAAAATATTTCTGGGAGCGCCCAGAGTGCCATTGTGGTGAGACAAGAATATGCCATTCCCAGAGCTGAAATTCCCTGTCTGGGCTACTCTCTGCCAAATATTACACCCCTGTTCCTGTTTTGTATCTCATCTGACAGTAGCTATAGCACATGCACAAAATAATTAACCAAGAGCAATAGTCAAATCAAATTGTTGCAGATCCAGAGGTAATGTTTTCACATACATTATATGGACAGTTACAAATTAAGAAGTCTATGGGACTAACGCTGCTTGCTTTTTGGATAATAAATCAATAAATTAATAAATCAGACAAATTAAGAACAAGAGCAATGGCTAAGGAACTTTTTTCATTGTGTTATAATTAGGAAAAATTGTTATAATTAGTGTGTATATTTTGCTTGGTGCACAACAAAAAATATACGGAGAAACTATCAGGCACACCTCCAAGCAAATAATCATGTTTATTATTGATATAGAAACACATAAGAACGAGCTGAATGCAGACTATGCTCAGACTGATTTCTGATGGCTTCTAAAACACAGATCACAGTGAGCATCATTAGAGGACTCTCAAACAATTTACAGGGACACTCCCCTATTCCCAAACACACCACTCTACTAGTTAAACCAGGCTTTAATGTTGCTGTGAGAGTTGCACAGTGGTAGTGTGGCTCTTGGTATACTTTTCAAGTTACTTGGAGAACTCTTCATCTGTGCTGGAATATCTCTCCACTTCCTTTCCTTTTAAATTCCAGAATTCCATCTCTCCATTTGGAAACATATAAAATGGTTCCCAGTGTTCTATGTCATCCTAACAGTTTGTACATGTAATGACAGCACCTTTGCTTTAATACGTGCTAATGTTTATTTAGATAACTTTGATGTTCTCTACTGAACTAATCAACATTTGGAACATTATTTTAAATATTAATATTATATACAAGTTACATTGAAAAGAGCTAAAGAGAGGGCACACGAAGGATTTATCTGGCCTAGGAACATTTCTTTCTCTGAACAGCCATAGAATGTATCTGAAAAGATGCAGTACTGTACAGTACTTTAATATAATACACCAAATGCATTTTGTTTTCTGTCAACTTACTTGCCATGATACACAGAAATCTCTGATGGAAATAGCTGAGGGTCACATTTTAGAATTTTTCTGTGATTGGACTTAACCTCCAGTGTAATTAATAAGATGCATGGTTCACCACTAGTGAAATGACATTTACTCAATTGATATATCTGTTGCACTTGTTCACTTTGACTCTGAAATTGTAAAATAAGCAAAAAAAAGTTGCTAATTATTATAACACAAATATTTTAATTAATTAAGAAATTCCTGCTTTCGTTGTTAGTGCTGTTCACCAGTGACACCTTATTTACTCATTCTTAAAGGTTTGAATTATAAGACCCTATTTAGTACAGAAGGGAATTTTCTTCACAAATTACTACAGAGAATTCCTGTATAATTTGGTGCTGTGTCTGCCTCTCCATAAAGACTTTCATGCTCCATAATCTTGACGCAACCAACTACTGCACCAAGCATCCATGTGGAAGGGGAACATTGAGGAAGGTGAATGTGCAGAAGGATAGGAAAAGGGCTTCAGACATTTATATATTTTAAGGCCAGAAAGGATCAGTAGATCATCTAGGGCTTGTCTACACTACCCACTAGATCGGCAGGCAGTGATCGATCCAGTGGGGGTTGATTTATCGCGTCTAGTATAGTTTAGACGCGATAAATCGACCGCTGAGTGCTTTCCCATCGACTCCGGTACTCCACCAGAATGAGGAGCTCAAGCAAAGTCGACAGGAGAGTGTCAGCTGTCGACTTACCGCAGTGAAGACACCGCGGTAAGTAGATCTAAGTACGTCAACTTCAGCTACGCTATTCACATTGCTGAAGTTGTGTATCTTAGATCAACCCCACGCGGTAGTGTAGACAAGCCCTTAGTCTGACCGCTGTGTAAGACAGGCCATTAAATTTCACCTAGTTACTCCTGTATTGAGCACAATATCTTGTATTTGGCAAAGCATCTTCCATAACAGTGTCCCAACAGGTTTTGAAGACACCAGGATCTGGAGAATCCACCACTTCCCTTGGGAGTTTGTCCTAATGGTTAATCACGCTCACAGTGGAAAACTGGTGCCTTATTTCTAATCTGAATTCATCTTTCTTCAGCTTCCAACCATCGGTTCTTGTTCTGCCTTTGTAGAAGGAGCATTTTGGGGGGAAGAAAGCGGGTTCTCAGGCACTGATCCTGAGAAAGCCCCACTCCTGTGATACAAATATCTATTAGCCGGGGACACCTGAGTCTACTTCATGTTGGGGCCATTCATGCTAACCCCCCATTCCATGCAATATAAGGCTGTGTTTATTTCTAACTTCCCCTTTGGAAGGTCCCATTTCATCCCCGCCCCTAATACAGAACTTTGTTTAAGTGGAAGGGAAACAACTAACTGCCACTGGGGGCTGGGGAAGGCCCATTCTCACCCTGAGAGGGAGGATGGAAAATTATCCCCAGACATAGGAATTTTAACTCCCATATTGAAAAGGAGTCACTAATACAAGGGGAGGGGTTTTTCTTTTAAAATTCCTGACAGGGCAACAAAAACAAAAATAAAATGGGCTCCCCATATACTTTATTACCATCCCCACCAGCAGCAAGATGGTTCCATTCAGAGCAAAGCAAGACACTAATATCTCAATGAACCATTTCAGTGGTGGGTGGAGAGAAGAGGGGGATAAAATGCCAAAGGCTCAAAATTGACCTGCTTAATTTTTATTTTCCACATTTTTAAATGCAGATTCATAGATTCAAAGGCCAGAAGGGACCAGTGTGACCACCTAGTCTGACCTCCTGTGTAACACAGGCCAGAGAACTGCCCCCAAATCATTCCTAGAGCCGAGCTTCTAGGAAAACATCCAAACTTGATCTTAAAAAAAATCAATAGATTTGAGGGTTTGGTGAGAGATTCCCCCCCCCCATGAGAATGGGACCTTCCAAAGCGGCAGTTCTGGCAATTGGCCAGACCCCTCCCCTGCCCCCACAGTGTCGGGGGAGGGCTCAGCAGCCCCGGCCATGCCGGAACGGGGGGTAATTTAATCCCCACAGTCTATGGCAGGGTGGGGTTTAATTGGTGTGACTGAATGCACTCCTGTATTCACATCCTAAACACTACTGAAATTACCTTTGTATAATATATGCCTTGTAAGGTATCATTTAAAATCTAATAACTTGCTGATCAATAACATCTTGGTAAAATGTATGTAGCAATGTTATATGTAACGTTATGAACATAAACTGGAATCATGTGTTTACCGGACAAGTCTGGGAAGTGGGCAAACCTATCTTTTAAAGACAAAGAGCAAGCTGATGCCCCAGCCAGGTGCCATCAAAAGTGCTGGGCCATCACCTATCAAGTGGCCATTCTTTGGCAAGGATAGGGGTAGGAACAAACAGATCTGATCTGGGCAAACGATAGCGTAAAATCTCCCCCTCACGAAACTCCATGTCTCCTTTCTTTCAGCTGCAAAGAACTTTATGTAGGGGTCATTCTCAGGGAAATGCATTTCTAAGGGTGACTGAAGTATAAAAGTGAGGGGCAAAAACACTCCAAGTTATCTCTCCCTGTCCTTCTCTCTCTTTTCCACCTGAGAAGACAAAAGAATTCAGCTCTTTAACTTTGGGAGGAATCCTAACCTGAAGATTGGTCAATAAGGAAGCTGGAAGCATGTAGTACAAATTTTACCTTAAACCAAACCTACTTTGTAAAGATTTAGTACTACGAAGCTTTATTTTTCTTCTAATGATTTCTGACTTTAATGCTTTAATACTTGTACTCACTTAAAACCTATCTCTTTATAGTTAAATAAACTTTTTTGTTCTTTAATCAAAATTAATCCGGTGTTGTCAGTTGGTCTGCCTGTCTGTCCTGAATCCATTGGGGTGAGGTGGGGCATGATTCTGGGACCAGCTCAGGGGTGAGGAGCAGGGCCGGCTCCAGGTTTTCTGCCGCCCCAAGCGGCCAAAAAAAGCAAAAAAAAAAAGACCGATCGGCAGAACTTCGGCAGCAGCTCAACACGCCGCTCCATTCTTTGGTGGCAGTTCAGCGGCGAGTCCTTCACTCCCTCTCTTCCTCTTCGGCAGCACTTCGGCGGCAGCTCAAAGAGGAAGAGAGGGACCCATCGCTGAATTACCGCCAAAGACCCGGACGTGCCGCCCCAATAGCGGACGGAATGCCGCCCCTTTGTATTGGTCACCCCAAGCACCTGCTTCCTTAGCTGGTGCCTGGAGCCAGCCCTGGCGAGGAGGGGGAACCCCCCATTGACAGGAGAATGAGCAGTCAGGCCCAGAGCTAACTCTTCCAAGGTGGTAACTCCCCTTTAAATCACTGCACAGACTGAGATGGTCCTCAGCATCCGGGATTGGTCAATTGCACTTGCCCATCTCCATGTGCAAAACATTCCTTGCACCCAGTGTGAGCTCACAGCATCCCTGTCCCCAGCACTGAGAGCTCTCTGATGGGCATGTCTCATCGTCCTCCTCAGACACAGAGATGGGGGCCCATGAGCCTGAATTTTTTGTACATAAAAATGTCATTAGGACTGTAGTGAGGCAGAATGGCCTCTCATTGAGCCAGAGGGGGAGGAGCCACTCTCTGATCCTTGGTGGGTTGAGCCTGGCCAGGCCCACTTCTCCTGCCATGTCCTGCCCCTACAGGAGACTAACCCTGGAGAAGAGTTGCCAGGACTGCTGCTCACTGTATACCCCAAGAAGACAAAGGACCCCTGGACTACCCCTTGCCCAGACCATAGTAGGAAGTAGCCCAGGGGAACCAGTCCATGGTCCAGTTTTGCTGTTAGACCCCAAGTCAGCGTGTTGCAGTAGGATTCCTGCTGACCCAGTGGCGGAACACTCTGCCACTGTTAGGGCCCTGGTCTGGGAACCAGTGGAGTAGGTTGGGCCTGGGTCCCCTACCCCCTGCTGCCAACTCCACCTTGTGGTGGCAGGCTCCCCACCTTAGGCCAAGAGGCTTGCATTTGTCTGCCGTCTGTCAGGCAATAGACTGTTTGTTTGCTCTGCCCTGCCTAAGGACCTGAGGAGCCTAGACCATGTTATTGCTCAGCCCTGTCCAACCACAGATTTTCATGCTCAATTGGCTAATTCCCCAGTAGTGGGCAGTGCCCCAGTGACATAGTGAGGTGGAGTGGCCTCCCACTGAGCCAGAGCGGGAGGGACGACCACTAATCCACTACAAGGACAAGCTAAGAACCCAGGCAATGAAGCACAGTGAGGTGCTTGGAAACAATGTCCCCACTCCCTGCTGCTAAATGTCAGAGCTGAGACCTAGAACATCTCAGTGTTAGTGGCATTCAAGTGTTGCTTCTGCTTCCAGGGACAAAGACTTGAGATATTCAGAAAAAGAGCCATTATAACAGGAAGCAGCTCTCTGACCCGCTGTAATGTATCAGTCCTTCATCCCTGCCCTTCCCTGTGATCAGTGCAGTGAGGGGCACGGAGGAGGCATCACAGTTTTTCAGTTACTCAGGAGAAGGAAGCTCCTTGTCAGTCTCTTTGCCAGAAACTTTCCTCATTTTTCCATTTTGCAAACTGAAAAAACCCAGAGGAAATAAAATAATACATTGCATCTGTGGGGGCTGAGAGGAAGGGGCTGCAGCAAGTGACTGGTCTGGGAGAAACCAGGCAGCCCTCACTCCAGTTGTCTCCTCTGTCCTAGCTACAGCCCATAATGCCCACTCAATGGGATGTTCAGATGGTTCTTGGGTTAATGCTCCATTTAATGCTGCCAAATCATTTTAACAAACCCCGTGCTGACCTAGTGCCTGGTTAAAATGGGGAGATGGGAGCATTTCAAGGCAGGTTCAGGGTCTAGCTCCTGTCTAAAGGCTTTGGGGAGAAGGATGAGGCGAGAGTTAGCAGAGGTTCCCCCTGATCACATACAAGGGCCAGGTCTCTCCCCTGTGCGTTCTCTGAACAGATTACTTTTGGGAGCGAAGGCATATTTAAGCCTGACAGAAGCCTGTTGTGGATTTTACAAGCCTGTTCTGATAATGCTTAACAGCATATGCATAAGTAGAACTGTGTATATGTAAAAAATTGAAGAGTAATCATGTCTGTGAGAGCAAGAAAACATAAAGTAATTAAAAAGCTAGAAAAGACCAGTTTTAACTAACACTAAACCTGTACTGATGGGGTAAGGGGTGAGGAATTAACATGGAAATGAGACTAATACATATATATATAAGAAAAGATACCAAAAAGTAATTAATAAGTTTGTATAACAAAGGGAGGTTGAAATTGTATTGTCCAGTGCTGGAGGTGATGATGATGAGATCATCCTAATGAACTTTTCACTTGTAAGTAATTGATCACAGTTTGCTGAGTGCTTTGCCTGAATAAATATTTGTTAGATCCATCTGCTTCGTAAATGAACCTCAATCTAACATTCTAGTGAGCCAGCCAAGCACTCTGAAGATTGGGCTAACAGCCAATATCCCAGGAACCACAACCTACGGCTATTGAGAGGTGTGACAGAATGTATCTCTATGTCTACACCCTATACACTATTGTAATAATCTTTATACAAAGTATGCATGGGAGGTATCATTTGAAATCTCATTGTCCTGATAAAATGTGTGTGGCAAAATTGTAAGTGAAGTTATAAGATTCCACTGTATGGTATTCTTAACACATATTGCAAACTGAGGTTGGCAAACAGGCCTTTCTCAAACAAAGGAATGGGTGCTCGGCTTAATTTACATTTTAAGCAGTAAATAGAGTCATCAAGCAGAAAGGGAAACAAAAGAAGCTCCAACAGGTAAGGAAAAAGCAGCAGGGAGCATCCTTCCCTATAGACTCTCTCTCTCTCCTAAATCTCATCTGCAAATGTTTTCCAAGAGGGGGACTGACACTATAAAATGAAGGGACAAACACCCAAGCCCCCCCACTCCTCCTCTCTCTCTACATCAATTGATTCACTACACCAGGAGAGAAAAAGGAAGCTGCCATTGAACTGGAGAAGGGGTCCTGACCTAAGAAGTTTGGTCAGCAAGACTACTGAGAGCATGTGGTGAGAAATCTTTGCTTTAAATTTAGCATAAGTTAGGCATCAGTTGCATTTTATTTTTATTTTTTTGTAACCATTTCTGATGTTCATGCCTCATTATTTGGACTCATGTAAAATCTCTCTCTTTGTAGTTATTAAACTTCTCATATTGTTTTATCCAATCCAGTGCATTTAAATTGAAGTGTTTGGGAAACTCCTTTTGTGATAACAAGATGTGTGCATATTATTTCTGTTGATGAAATGACAGACTTTATATAAACTTCTATTGTCCAGGAGAGAGCTTGGCAGTACAGGACATAGATTTCTGGGGGGAAATCTGAGATTGGGAGTAAATTGAAATCACCCTGCAGTATAACCAAGGCTGGTAAGAGCCAAGGAGTGGCTGGCTGGCTGCAGCAAACACAGGCCTAGGTGGGAGTGATTTGCATGCTGGAGGCCATTTGTGAGCAGTCCAGGCTGGAGGCTACAGCAGCAAAGCAGTGTAAAGGGCACCCTAGGTTAGAGATCAGGGGTGACACAGGTATTCATTAGTCTGGACATAGTGCTGACTTCCCCTCTAGCCAGGGGGTGCTTGACCCTCCCCTCCGCCCCATGCTCTGCCCCCTCCAGCCCTTCCCCCAAGCCCACATCCCTACTCAATCCCTTCCCCTAAGCGCCCTCTCCTGCCCCGCCTCTTCCCACCCCACCTTTTCCCCACCTCTTTCTCCCCCCTCCTCCGAGCGCACCCCCACCCCGCTTCCGTCCCAGAGCCTTGTGACTGCCACGAAACAGTGTTTACGGTGGGCGGGAGGCGCTGGGAGGGAGGGGGAGGAGTTGAGGAGCGGGGATGCCAGCAGGCAAGAGGCACAGTGGGGAGGGGGGAGTTGGCTGCCAGTGGGTGCTAAGCACCCACTAATTTTACTACCTGGGTGCTCCAGCCCCAGAGCACCCACGGAGTCAGCGCTTATGAATCTGGATTGTATTGTGGGTCTGTCAAAAGGGGTTTAAGGCATTTTTCAGGGACAATGGAGTTGCTGGGGAGATCTGCAGATAAGTATCTAGCCAGACATGGTGGGGGTCCCCTTAAGGAGGAAGACAGCCTCACAAGCCAGAATCCACTTGCACTGGTGACTAATCTGTTGGAAAGCAACGTTTTTTTGGCAACAAAAGGTTGCCAAGAAAAAGACAAAAGCCACAGTGTGTTCAGAGTTTGATAATAGCAGTCAGAGCTTTTGTGAAACAATGAAGCATTGAAATGGGAATGTAGAAAATACAAAATGTCTGAACTCAAGGATGTGCAGGAGGGTGGAATGCAAGGTCACAGAGCTAGAGGCACAGTGTGTTACAAGGTCTGAGGCTTTGATTGAGAAGCCCCAGGAATGTGAGTCTCTTGTGGAGCAGAATGACATTCTGCAAACACAGCTAGAAGCAATACAATGGGAGAATACAGAAATGACAGGGCTTTTAATTAGACAGTGAAACGTTTGAAAGGAAAAAGCATTAATGTGTAGAGTGTTGTAATGTCTAAAGAAGTTCCATTCCTTTATAGTCCACTTTATCCTTCCTTGACCCATCTGGATTCGAAAGCCACTACAGCACCTGTTCCTGTGAAGCCTATAATCATGTCGACAGTCCAAAACAATCAGAGTGGTACATATGCAGAAGTGAAAGTTAAAAACCTTTTACCAGAGGAGATATCAGCCATAATGAAAGAAATAGATCCTTGTCCCAAAAAGCAGAGGTATGGAGGAAGTATTAAAGTGGTTTATGACAAGTAGGGAGCAGGTTGAATTTTGTGATCTGACTAGAGGGAATTGGGAGGGAATTTTGAAGAAGGAACTTGGCTCTGGGTTTGGCTGCATTCTCCACAGGGCTATAGAGGTCGGGGACAGTGGCAGTTCCTGTGTTCAGAGATTATCCAAACTTTATTAGGGTCTGACACAGCAATCACCATTGTCAGTACTGTTAAGCAGAAACCTAAAAGGAGCCCCATGGATAATATGAAGGGCAACTATTTTTGCTTAATCTCTAATAATCTTGATATAGGCTACCAAAAACTTGTAGATGGGCTACTTCCATAGATTAACAAGGCAGTTAAAATTATGTTTGATAGGGGTTGTACTAATGTTCAGACTTTGGGTGAAAAAGCAGAATGTGTTTTTTGCCATGCCCCCTTGAGGTAAGACTAGGGTCCCATTGGAGGAGGCTAAAGCATTCAGGGTTGAAAGTGGCCTGCCAGAAACCCAATTCACAGGGTAGTCCGGAGACCTCTGAATATTGGAGAGGGTACAGCTGAGGGAAAGGCGGCCTTGAGTGCCCATGGTTCATTTTCTATGAGATACAGAGGCATCATGAGGCACTGGAGGAAGATGTGCAGAGGCTTAAGGAGCTGATTTTGGGGGCAAGGAGCTGTGCTCCAACTGGAACTGCTTCCTCCGTCCCCCACTTATCCAGGATTCTTACCTGCATTACCTTGGATAAGTGGGGATGCCCCGCTGTGTCATGGGTTATAGAAGGCATTCACAAGCAAGCTTTGCTTGATAGTGGATGTCTGTCTCTTTAACATCTAGAATTCAGATGGGGGACGTCACACAACAAGACAACAATGTATACTATGACTGGAGTGACGGGGCAAGGAGATACTCACTGGCGTAAACCCTTAGATGTCCCAGTAGGGAGCTTTTCTGTTACTCATGTCTTTCTGGCTGATGCTTCTTGGGAATTTTAGGAGCAGATTGGGGGTCGTATGGTGGATATGGCTAATCTTTGGCTATGGCATACCTCACAGGTTGAGAACATGTCTATACCAATAGCTTTCAGTGTCTACAATTCATTCTTTATACCGGAGGGAGTATGTGACAGATGCTGAGGTTTTGGAGCTGTGCTTACCATTTGCCCAAGTTTTTGCAAAGTCTAAACATGAGTATGAGACCCTGGATTTAAGTATCAGGTTCAGAGAATGGATCCTAGAGAGGCAGTGGACTCAATGCGTGTAGCTTCAGAGAACAATTGTTTTAAAAATTTTTTTTGAGAAGGGGTGTATGTAAAATATTTCACGAAATCAAGTTTGTTTTAGCAGCTTGATACAGCATATCAGATAGGGAAGATCTGCCTTTTCTAGGCATTGGGATGCACTGTGACTTTAAGAAAGAACACAGCTGTGGGACTCCTTCTGCTCTTCCCCATTTTTGCAGCCACAGATGGTTTGGCTTGGCCTCTGACACTGTCTGACAGCACCTTAGCCCTGTTCTCAACCCAAGCTCCTACCCCATACCTGATTTTGCCCTTTCCTTGGCCTATCGCCTTCCCCTGCCTCCAGCTGTTTGATACTCCTGTGCAATGTGCATTCAGTTTCCGCCCTGCACAGACTGTTACCCTCCCTCCCCCATGAACCCCAGAGCAGCAGGGACTCCAGGGAGCATGTTGTATGGGCGGAGTAGGGCAGTGGTTTCAGCAGATGTTACTGAGGCTGCTCAGTACCAGCACAGCGGCAAATTCGGACGGGCAGCAGCATTTGTGACAATTAGGTGTCCAGGGGCCCACAGCCCCATGAGCAGCCCCCCGCCCTGTGTCCAGGAGCTGGGCCCAGGCCCCAGCCTCCACTCCAGAGTGGGGCTGGGGGCAGCGGTGCAAGAGCAGCCTGAGCCCGAGCCCATGGGCCCAGCCTGGCAGCTGAGCGCAGGAGAGAGTGGACGGGAGCTGAGCTGCAGCAGCATTGTCCTCCCCTGAGCGGGCAGGGAGCTGGGGACATGCAGAGGCCAAAGGGGATTGGCAGTGTATCAGGGATGAGCCTGTCTGTACTGAGTGGGGGCAGGGAGCTGGGGTTACAGATCGGTTCTTGCTCTTCCATCACACAGTAAAATCCATGTTGGAGCCTTTTCACTGGAGGCTGCACCCCCTGCTCTATGGATACCTGGAACTGGAGACCCAGGGCTGCTGCTGTCCCTTGCTTTACAGCCATTTTCTATCAGACAGAACAAAGTAAGTCAGCAAGCAAAATAAAATAAAATGCGCAAATCTATGTCTAATCAAACTGAATACAGATAATCTCACCCTCAGAGATGCTTCAGTAAGTTTTTTTTCCTCAGACTGGACACCTTCCAGGCCTGGGCACGATTCTTTCCCCTGGTACAGCTCTTGTTCCAGCTCAGGTGGTAGCAAGGGGATTCTTCATGATGGCTTCTCCACCCCCTTTGTTCTGTTCCACCCCTTTATATATCTTTTGCATAAGGCGGGAATCATAATAATAATAATTGGAGATATACCAATCTCCTAGAACTGGAAGGGACCTCGAAAGATCATCAAGTCCAGCCCCCTGCCTTCACTAGCAGGACCAATTTTTGCCCCAAATCCCTAAGTGGCCCCCTCAAGTCCTTTGTGTCTCTGTGGGTTCCCAACCCCTCCTTCTCAATGGAGAGACACCAGGTTAAAGATGGATTCCAGTTCAGGTGACATGATCACATGTCACTGCAAGACCTCATTGCCCACTTGCCAGCACAGACGTATACAGGAAGACTTACAGGTAAAACACAGCCATCTGCAGACAATTGGCCTGGTTAGTGGAAGTCATCAAGATTCCAAACCACCATTAATGGCCCACACTTTGCATAATTGCAATAGGCCCTCAGAGTTATAGTTCATATTTCTAGTTTCAGATACAAGAGTGATACATTTATACAAATAGGATGAACACACTCAGTAGATTATAAGCTTTGTAATGATACCTTACAAGAGACCTTTTGCATGAAGCATATTCCAGTTACATTATATTCACTCACTAGCATATTTTTATAAAACCATATAGACTGCAACGTCACAATCCTCTGGTCCAGTCACTCCAGCGGAGCACACTCCCTCTCAAAGGCAGGGGGAGTGGACATGAGGGCCTGGTTGTAATTGCCAGCTGTGGGAGGGAGTGTGCAGCAGTGGTTAGTGAAGGGGCCTGGAAAGAAGGACTGCTGGGTCCCATCCATACTTCTGACACTTGGTGTGACCCTGAACCTGTAGCTTCCGCTCCCCAGGCCTGTTTCTCATCAGTAGGGTTGGGGTCGCAGTCCCGACAGTCCAGGGGGGTTGGGAGGCTTCAGGAAGGTGTGTAAAGTGCTGGGATGTCAGGATCCTGGAGGTGCTGTCACCCCCGCACTAGGGCAGTGTTCTGCACCCCCTGCTGCTGGCCGAGTTTCTCTGTTCCTTGGCAATAAGACAGACTCTTGTTTTCACAGCCAGTCGATCGCCCAGTGTCATCACCCTGCCTGCTGGCTGGGCAGGGTAACTCCTCAGGTCACCACCACCCTCTCCAGCCTGCCTTGGGCTTGGAGAGTGAGGAGAAGGGTGAGGGACGACACTGAACATCCTCCATCCATCGCTCCGTCACCGAGCAAGTGAGTGGCATTAGGGTTCCTCGGTGGCGTCCCCTGTCTGTCTGGGGAGAGGCAGAAAGAGGGGGAGAGAATCTCTCCCAAAGGAGATTGGATTTGCAAACAGCCCCCAGGAGCCCCTCGCTCTCAGACCGGGGAGGGGCTTCTCCAGAGCCGTCTCCAGGGTGTTTGGAAAGGTCCCAGCAATGGGGCTCCCAGCCCTTCCCTTGTGGGAGGCTCTTCCCCAGGCTGAGAGTCTCTGAGCTGGGCCAGACCCAGTGAGCTGCTGAGCATGGAAATCAATGGGAAACGAGGGGGCCCTGGCCTTGCTATGCCTAGGGACTTTGAAGTGAGGAATGGTTTCCCAGGAGAAGTCCTGACTCCTGGGTTCTGTTCCTTCTCTAGCCTGGCCCAGGGGGGAGGTGTTGAGTGGGGCCTGGGGTGGAAGGAGGGAGCTGCTTGTCCAAAGTGACCGATGGTCTTTGTGAGTGACCCCAGTGCTCGAAAAGGACGAGACTCCCCAGTTCTTGCAGCCCCAGGGATGACAAGGGGGAACATTGAGGGGGAGCAGATCATGCAATGAACTCCTGCCAGTGTGTGTAGCTTGCACTCCCTGTACCCCTGTGGGGGGAGGAGGAGCTGCTCTGGCTGGGGCAGGGATGGGGAGGGAACAAAAAGGCTGGTTAGTGAGAGTCTGCTCCCCGCTGGGTTCCAGGATGGCCAGGCTCCTGAGGATGTTCAGGAAGAAGGCTCTGCAGGTGGCCCCAGAGCCTGAGGGAAGCAGCTGCCATCTTCCCCAGGAGTGGAGTGGCCCCTCCGTCCCCGCTGGCGGGGAAGGAGCTCCCGGCCGGGCCAGGAGGTGGAAGTGCCCAGCCTTCTGGCGGAGGAAACCCACTCCCGGCGCAGGCACCAAGGTGGGAGAGGCAGTGGCCAGGCCAAAATGGAGTTGGGCCAGGATGCGGCTGGGCAGCCAGGACCCAGCCCAGGAGCGGAACCGGGCAGGGTGGCTCTGGGGCTTGTTGTGTGGGCAGCAGTGGCCCCAGGAGCCCAGCCCTGATTTCCAGCAGGAGGCATCGCCCTGCCCGGTCACTGAGGACCTTCCAGCCTTCCCAGGGCAGGAGGTGGAGGATCCCTGTCCCAGCACCAGCAGCTCGGGACAGCAGCAGCGCCTGGGACTCGGGCAGCAGCGTGGCCGATGGACGCTTCTGCTTTGTTCCAGGTGAGGAGCCAGGCTGGGCTCAGGGAGGGGTGAAGAGGGGGCTGTGAACACCCTGGGCCCAGGCCCTCAACCAGTGCTATGCAGTCCCCAGCCCAGGTTTCTGGCCTGAGCCACGTGAACCCCACTGACACTAGATGCTACCACTTTGGTCCTTGGTGCTCCATTGGGCGGAAGGTGGGGGAGGGAGGCACCTCCCAGGGAGTCCAGGACAGTGTGGGGGGTCTCTTTGTATGGGCTCCTGAAGGAGTTGGGGGCTGAAGGCATCACTGAGAGGGGGGAGTGTGGGGCCTGATCTGCCCTATGTCCCGGAGGTGAGAAGGGGGCACATTGTCCCACCATGCCCCTGTCCTTCCCCCGAGTGGCAGCAGGAGTCACCCTGTCCCCTTCTCTCCCTGGTGCAGGGTCCACCAGGGACTCCGAGGATGAGGTGGAATGGGTGGATGTGGTCACAGAGGAGGCTGCTCTCAAAAACATCTGAGAGCAGCTCCAGGGCCGAGAAAAGGTACAAACATTCCCCAGCTGTGCTGGAACCGAGATTGTCCTGCCCCTTCCCAGCACCCTGACCCTCGGCAGAGGGTCTTGGCCCTCATGAGCCACCACCCCTAATGGGGACCTTTCTCCTTCATGATCTGGGACCCCCAAGATGCGGGTGTTTGTCACACACCAGCCGGGGTCTCCTCCCCCCACAGGCACTGTCCCAGTTCCTGACCCTGCTTGTGTAGGAGTGGTGGGTGATTTGGACAATGGGCGGGTCCCCACTATCTCCCATTCAGGCCTAAGTCCTGCAGGTGGTGTGGCTGGGGCAGGGAGGTCCCTGGCTAACTGGCTCTCTCTCCCCTAACCCCACTTCTGGTGGGTGCAGGACAAGGCCCAGCAGCTCGTGTTCCTGCACGCAATCCACCCCGCGTGTCTCGCTGCACAGCAGAGAGGCCAGGACACACTGGAGCCGCACTGCTCCAAGGCGGCTGTGGTGGAGAGGATTGTGGTGAGCGAGACACGGCGCCCGGCAGCTGGAGGGTGGACAGAGACATGGGAGGGGCTGGGGTCTCCCTGGGCCGATGGTTGGGGGATGGCTGGTGCTGGAGGGGCAGCTGAGGGCAGGGATTGTTGGGGCTGAAGATTGGGGAGAAGAGACGGGAGAAATAGTGGGCAGGAATTGGAGGAGCGGGAGGCAGGTGTGGGGATCCTGCTGACTGTGTAATCTCCTCCTTGGGAACTGTCGGTGAGGTCCAAATCTCACATGCTCCTTTGGGTCTCACAGGAGCTTATTGAGGAGCTTCCTAATGACTCTTCACCCAGCGCCGTCCTGGCCAACTCCCTGATTGCTGTGGCCAACCTCAGTTACCGAGACCCTCTTGCCCGGTTCCCCTAACCCCGGTGCTGCTCAGGCCCATGGCTGGGAGTCGCTGCCCCTCCCACTCCCAGGTCACCTCCCAAGGGTGGCGCCTCTGGCAGCGGTGGCAGGAAGGTTCACTCTCTTTCCTGGCTGCTCTGTTCTTTTCACTCCAGTAACATTGCAATGGCTTTGGGGAGAGGCTGACTCCCAGGATCAGATACAGGAGGGGCAGCAGGATCCAGGGAACAGGTGCCATTCCTGCCCTGCCACTGTCTGTCTGGGAAACCTTGGCCTTAGCATCCCTGGCTCGGTGCCTCAGTTTCCATTTTCGCCAGCCTCTGCCTATTTCCCTGCAGTTTCACGTCCGTGTTGGTTCCAGTCCCACCCCTGCACTGCACAGTCTAATACCGGCTCCTCTCTCTTGCCAGCGCCATGACACCTGCCCTGGAGCCAGAGCTGGAGACCCACCTCCTCCGAGCTGCCCTGCATGCCGTCTTCACCCTGGGCATGCAGACGGACACCACCCAAGTCCAGGTAGATCAGCTAAATCATGGATTGAGGAGCCAGCTGTCATCCTGCCCGAATCCTTGCTAATTGCCTGCAGTGGGATGAGAATGAGAGAGGCCAGGATACGTGTTTGGGGGTCTCACCAGTGCTTCCCAGAGACCCCTCTTCCCATCCTGTGGCAGGTGTAGCCCCACTTTCCCTAAGTCTGACCCATGGCTCTCCCTTGCTTTGCAGGATCTGACCAGGGTCATGCCAGACCTCCTGGACGCCATGCTGGGGAACCTGCTGGCAAAGTCCCCAGACACCAACAAGCTCCACTACATCTTGGAGGTGAGCCCGATGAGAGGGGTGGGGGCAATTTTACCTTCACTCTTAGATCCATTTTCCAGTCTGTCCTCCTAGCTGGGCCCCCAGTGGGCCGTCCTTGGTCAGGGCAGTCAGTGCAATGCAGTGTCAGGCCCTTCCTCCTTGAAGGACAGAGGAAGGAGCTGGGACTTCAAGCCAGAGCTCTGCCTGGTTCTGTTGAGCACTAACCACGGGGCCCCTGGCTGGCTTGGGGAGTGAGAGTCTGAACCCCTCCTGTGAGATCCAGAAGATGGTCCTCAGAGAAGAGCCACAGGCTCGTTCCTAGAGAAACAGGAGGAGCCCAGAGAATCAGCCCTTGTCTCTGACGGGCCCCGAGATTGCTGGGGGGATTGTGCTCACACTCAGTCCCTTCACCCAGCCAAGGACTTGAGAGCCAGGGAGGGGGGAGGGGTCTGTCTCCTTCCTGGTGAGCTGTTCAGGAATCAGGAGTTCAGGGAGGATAGGACCAGCCCCGACACCGAGCATTGTCCCAATCTAGAGAGACAATGACAAGTTGTGACCTGCAGGATACAAGCATCGTCCTGGGGGCAACAATCCCCTTCTAAAGCTCTGCAATCAATTAATCAGATATTCCACCCTGCATACAATGTCTCAGCCCCCTGGGGATGGGGAGGGGCTCCTCTGCGATCACCACACAACAAAAAGACTAACCCAGGAACCTATCCTTGCAACAAAGCCCGTTGCCAACTCTGTCCACATATCTATTCAGGGGATACCATCATAGGACCTAATCACATCAGCCACACTATCAGAGGCTCATTCACCTGCACATCTACCAATGTGATATATGCCATCATGTGCCAGCAATGCCCCTCTGCCATGTACATTGGCCAAACCGGACAGTCTCTACGTAAAAGAATAAATGGACACAAATCGGACGTCAAGAATTATAACATTCAAAAACCAGTTGGAGAACACTTCAACCTCCCTGGCCACTCGATTACAGACCTAAAAGTCGCAATATTACAACAAAAAAACTTCAAAAACAAACTCCAACGAGAGACTGCTGAATTGGAATTAATTTGCAAATTGGACACCATCAAATTAGGTTTGAATAAAGACTGGGAGTGGATGGGCCATTACACAAAGTAAAACTATTTCCCCATGCTTATTCCCCCCCACACACAGTTCCTCACATCTTCTTGTCAATTGCTGGAAATGGGCCATTTTCATTACCATTACAAACAGTTCTTTTTCTCTCCTGCTGATAACAGCTCACCTTAACTGATCACTCTCCTTATAGTGTGTATGGTAACACCCATTGTTTCATGTTCTCTGTGTATATATATATATATCTTCCTACTGTATTTTGCAGTGCATGCATCCAATGAAGTGGGCTGAAGCCTACGAAAGCTTATGCTCAAAACCAGTTGGAGAACACTTCAACCTCCCTGGCCACTCGATTACAGACCTAAAAGTCGCAATATTACAACAAAAAAACTTCAAAAACAGACTCCAACGAGAGACTGCTGAATTGGAATTAATTTGCAAATTGGACACCATCAAATTAGGTTTGAATAAAGACTGGGAGTGGATGGGCCATTACACAAGGTAAAATTATTTCTCCATGCTTATCTTCCCCCCCCGCCCCCTACAGTTCCTTATATCTCCTTGTCAAGTGCTGGAAATGGGCCATTTTCATTACCACCACAAAGACCTTTTTTTGGTTTGTTTTTTCTCTCCTACTGACAACTGATCACTCTCCTTATAATGTGTATGGTAAGATCCATTGTTTCATGTGTGTGTATATATATATCTTCCTTCTGTATTTTCCACTGCATGCATCCGATGAAGTGAGCTGTAGCCCACGAAAGCTTATGCTACAATAAATTTGTTAGTCTCTAAGGTGCCACAAGTACTCCTGTTCCTTTTTACAAGTACTCCTGTTCTTTCTGCGATCAATGAATCAGATATTCCACCCCGCATACAATGTCTCAGCCCCTTGGGGATGGGGAGGGGGTCATTAGCACAACACATGCACCCGCCCATTGATTCTGAACTGCCTCCTTTCCCCACAGCACATTAACTACTGGATGGTGTCCAGGGTGTCCCGAGAGAGAGCCAGGGCCATTAGGAGCAGCACGGCCCTGCTAACATCCACCATCACCCTCCCTGAGTTCTACGTAAGTGGCCTCTGAGCCCAGCTTCCTGACTCCAGGCGTAGGTGGGCTGGCTCCAACGGGCTGTAGGATCTGCTGCTGCAGGGGCTGTGGGTTAGGAGTGTTCGTCTTGGGGAGGCAGAGTCAGAGCAGAGAATGAGCCTGGCTTGAGTCAAGTTCTTCTTGTCCTGGTTAAGTGGCGACTCTCGCTTTTAAGAGGACCATGCTCCAGATTCCTGCCTTCCTGTCATCCTGGAGCAGCCGGGGAAGCAAATCCTCATGGAGGGCCCTGCCCGCATCCCTGTGCTCCAGGCTCCCTTGCAGCAGAGATAATTATGGATCCAGCTCAGGCTCCTATCCTCTAGCATCTCCTGCAGAGGGGCTATGGGGAAGGAGAGTCCTGGCCCAGGCGGGGACTGGGAGCTGACAGGAAAATGCTGATGGAGTCCCCTCTCCCTCTCCCGTCCATTAGAACTCAGCCGACTTCCCCGAGATGGGTCACCACGTGGCACAGCTGGCTCTGTCCGTCAGTGACCCAAACGAGGACATCAGCCTGCAGGCCAGAGAGGGGGTTTACCGGCTCTACCAGCTCCTGCTGCACCAGAGGGGTAAGGAACCCAGCTGGGAAATGGCACCCGATAGACGAGTGAGACTGGGACCCCGGCCAATTTCTCTCAGACTGACCCCGGCTGGAGGATGAGTCTCTCTCTCTCTTTCTGGGTTCTACACCCCGCCCTGCGATTCTGTTGGGCCAGGCACGCAGCGAGGACTCTGCCCACTGTGCAGTCACCAATGGGATTGGAAGGACACAAGCCCTGCAACCAGAATGACAAATGTGTGTGTCTCTCTCTCTTTCCCAGACCTGACCATCCACGAGGCCGAAGACCTGTGGGTCTGGGACTGGCACCAGGACAGCAGGCTCCTCGGCTATATGAACACAGCCAGGGTGGGGGAGGTAAGGACACTCTGCCAGGGCATGACAGCTCTGGCAGTGCGGGTGGCTGCCTCCTGGAGCCACTAGATGGAGTTGCCGTTCTAGTCCAGGATTTGGAGCCTGGTTCTGAGCAATCTGCTGAAGCCTCACATCCGGTTGGTTTTAGGTCTTTGGAAAGTTCTTCTCGGAGGGGCAGAGAAGATTCTTCCTCCGGACTGCAGTGCTGGCCATCCATGACCCCCTGCTGCGTGTCAGCCAGGCTGGGCTGCTCCTCACCTACTCCCTCCTGGGGGAAGCCCAGCAGCTGATGGGGGACAAGGTAAGCAGCTGCATTAGACTCAGGAGATTGGGGCAGGGCCCAGGCCTCATTCCCATCCTATGGCCATTCGCTGGCCTGGCAGCAAGGCGACTGGTGGGGAATGAGAGTGAGAGCAGGTGCTACTGGGAAGGGAGATGAATTCACCTCCATGAGCAGGAGGGAGCCAGCTTGTCCCCGGAGCAGCTCCAGTTCAGCTCTTTAGCAAGGCTAATGAATGACAAGTATTGCCTCATCACGGACTTATGTTCTTGGGAAGGGCAGCAGAGTCCTCTAAGTGCCCTCTGCGAGCCTCTCCTGTCACCTGAGCCACCACCCAGAGTTGTTCCCATCACTGGCAGCCTGGGAGGCCAAGGACTCACGGGTGATGGCGACTGACCAGGCAGTTCTGAGGCACATGGGTGGGGGAAGCTTGTCCTGCTGCTGGCAGGGCTGGACCTGCTCTAGAGAGAACGGGAGGATTCAGTCAGCAGGGGCTGCTGATCTGCCCCATTCACCAGGGCTGCCATCCTGCGGCTTCAGCATCAGTGGCTGGGATGACTTGGGGAAACGTCTCAACCTCCCCACATCCCACTTCACTGCTGCCAGAATCCCTCCTGCCCCCCCCCCCCCGCTAGAGCCCCCTCCTTGCCCAACCTGCGTGGGGGTGGAGGAGAGGGTCTGAGAACTTGAGCTGTGGATTGGAGGTGGAACAGCTGTCAGGGGCACTGAGGGGGAGGTGGCAGGAGCTCACCCTACAAGGAGGGGGGGTTGGCACTGGAGGTCACTAAAAAGGACAACAAGACTCCTCAGAGGTGGGCAGGTGCTGGGTGGTTCCAGGTGCCCTTAATGCCCCCTGATTCCATAGGGGCGTCTGAGTCTCTGACAGGTCCTCGTTCCCTTGCAGCAGGAGGACGTCACAGCCAATGTGATGCGCCAGCTCCAAATCATCCGGCACTTGCACCAGGTGCCTGAGGCGCTGCAGGGGCTCTGCCTCTGAGGCCACCGGCAACTCCCGCTCCCTGCTGCAGGTACTGCTCTGGCTCCCTGTAAATGGGGAGTGTAGTGAATCTGAGTGGCCTCCCTCCCAGTGGGAGAGCGAGGGACCCCTACATGCCCCTTGGAGGGCGGAGCCTAGATCACCCCGCCCCCCTCACCAGAATGACCGGGGCGTGGCCGGAAGTATAAAAGGCTGGCCCTGCAGCACAGTTGGGGGAGAACCTGCAACAGAGGAGGACGCTTGGCCTGTTCTGCAGAGGCCCTGAGAGGAACCTGCACCTGGCTGTTCCTGATCCCCAGACGTGGACGAGGACTGGCCCGGAGTACTCGCTGTGGTTTACCCCAAGGAGCCGGAAGAGGCCTGGAGGCCGCAGGTACCAAACCCCGGGGAGGCAGGAAATAGCCCAGGGGCATCCCCGGGGCAGCCGGCTGCAGAGCCCAGTGTGGCTCAGTCGGTGTGTTGCGTCTGGATCCCCGCCGATGCAGGGGCAGCCAATCCCAATGGAGTAGGGTGGGCCCGTGTCCCCCTGCCACCCCACCCCGGGTGGCTGATGCCCTACACGGTGCACGGAGGCTCTAGCCCAGGACAGGAGCTCCCTTATCACTCACCTGGAGGACTGTTGGTTTGCTGGATGCCTGAGCCCTACTCAGGCTAGAGCCAGCCCTGTCAAGACTGTTTGTTTGTGGGCTGCTTGGGCCCCGCCCAGGCCGGAGCCACCCCTGATAGACTGTGTTGAGGGGCTGACCACTTGAGCGACCCCAGCCCAGGTCGCAGCCTGGTAGTGACAGTTGATCGCCCAGCCCTATTGTGGGCCCCCGGCTACCCTGCAGACTCTGGTCCGGACCAGACTGGGCCAGTTGGAGTGGCCTCCCTCTGAGCGGGAGAGTGAGGGACCCCTACAGGGAGCTAGTGGAAGGGAAAATGGAGCCCTCTGGCACTTACAGAAACTCTCTCCCCTCTCTGTGGAGCAGGGTCCTTCCCTCTGCCCCCCAAATTCCTTCATCTGGGGCAGGCGCTCTTTTCCTCACACCCACTCCCCTCCCCCCTTTCCTTGGTCTACCCCCCTCCCATTCCCCCTGCACCCAGGCAGAGCTCTCCCTGCCCCATATGGTGCAGAAAGGCCCTTGTGTCAGGGACACAGCCCCAGCCCCACTGAAGCTCGGAAAGCTCCACTTTTGAGGAAGTTGGGGTGGGACAGAGGCTCAGGGCTAGCTTCACCTCCTGCCCTTTATTCTCCCCTTGGCCCTTCTATGGGGTCTCTGGGTGTGAAAGGAATAGGAGACTCCTTCCCAGCTGTCTTCCAGGCCCTGGGATCTGGCACAGCTTCCCAGATGGGCGCATCCTGTAACGGAGCCATGTCAGGGAGCAGTGGGGACAGGTCACCTCGTCCCATCCAAGCAAGCAACGCTGGCTCTCAAAGAGGCTTAGATGGAAGACCCCACGCCCTCATGGAGGTAAGAGCCATTTACTCCTTGGGGCCTGTGGGTCTCTTGGGGGAGAAATGGCATCCCCAATGCATAGCCTGTCTGGGAGCTTCCCCCGTCCCTGGCTCCCAGCTCTGGGACAGAGACATCTCCATCATCGTACCACCCTGGTTTTGTTCCTAGGAAGGGGCTCCCCAGAGACGTCCTCGAATCTGGACTCCTGAGAGCGTTTCTGGCAGGAGGCTCCAGCCCCTCGGGCATGAAGAGAGCATCAGGTAGTCTCGATCACATGGCATCTCCGGTCTGCAGCTCCACTTCCCGCAGCATGGTAAACGAACCCATCAGCTCCCAGAATCCCAACTCTTTGACTTTCTTCCGCTCAGCAGTGAGGTTTTTCCAGCCCCCTCACCACACCTGTCAGCCTCTGAATGATGAAAGGCCTGAATGTCAGAGTCACCAGAACAAGCAAACTCCAGTTCCAGGCAGTGGGGCCTGTGTGTACTCAGCCCCTCTGGAAACCGGGTCTGAAATGGGGAGCAAGGACCCCAGGCCAATAACAGTAGGAGTGGGCAGAGCAGGCCTGTAACAGGGTGCTTTCCTCTGGGCTGCACAGCCTGGGCCTAGCCAAGCTGATTATAGAATGAGCCCTAACTGAGAGGCAAAAGGGGTGAGAGGCCTGTGGGTGCAGGCTGTACAAGCGCGCAGCTGGTGACAGCGACGAGATGACGAGGGATGAAGCTTGGACAAGAAGAGAACTTGCCCCTCATGTGGGCCAGTTTCTAAGGAGGAGCGTATATGACAGGGGGGCTTGGCCTGTGGGCAATAAAGCCTGGAGCTAGGCCAAATGGATTACAGAGTGAGCTCCACCTGAGGGAAAAGCCAGGGGAAACCGCAGCAAAGGTACAGGAGCAGGCCTAGCTGTTCGGTACAGGGCCTTGGGGCAGAACCTAGAATCCAGGGTAGGACTGGTTCTCCCATGGTCTCTAAGGAAGGAGACGTACAAGGCCATAGAAAGGGCTACCAAGGTCAGCAAGGGCAGGCCGAGCCAAAGTCAGGCTGAGGAAAACCCCGAAGGGACGGAGGACCTTGTTTCGGTTAAAAACATTTTTGGACTTTTCGTTTGGGATGATCGTGACCCAGGAAGGAGTGGAATAAAAGACGGTCACCTGGCTGAAGGGCTGAGTTCCCAGGCAAAAAACTGCCAGAGTGCCCTAGCGACTCTCGGCGGGGGTGCTAGCCCAGCAAGAAAGCTGTGACACCAGCAGTGCCAGGAAGGGGCACCTATCGGTGAGTGAACTCTGTTATAAGCCTGCTTCCATTATGGTTTTGGAGAGTGGTGGGGATGGCCTATGGGAGAGGCTGGCTGGAATAGTCATACAGGCGTGACTGATGGGATTAAAGGGGGGGTGGTAGACATTACAGTATCCGAGGTAGAAGCCAAACTCGAACAGCTTAACGGGAGTAAATCGGGCGGCCCGGATAATCTTCATCCTAGAATATTAAAGGAACTGGCGAGTGAAATTGCAAGCCCGTTAGCGATAATTTTTAATGAATCTGTAAACTTGGGGGTTGTACCGTTTGACTGGAGATTAGCTAATGTAGTTCCTATTTTCAAGAAGGGGAAAAAGGGTGACCCGGGTAACTACAGGCCTGTTAGTTTAACATCAGTAGTATGCAAAGTCATGGAAAAAATATTTAAGGAGAAAGTAGTTGAGGACCTTGAGATCAATG
>QXTE01000428.1:241371-255790 GCA_003942145.1 Platysternon megacephalum
ATGACTAACAAGAATTTTAGTTATAAGCTGGGAACGCATCAGTTGGAAGTAACGGAAGAGGAGAAGGACCTCGGAGTCCTGGTTGATCGCAGGATGACTATGAGTCGGCAATGTGACGTGGCCGTAAAAAAAGCTAATGCGGTCTTGGGATGCATTAGGCGAGGTATTTCTAGTAGAGATAAGGAGGTGCTAGTCCCGTTATACAAGGCATTGGTGAGACCTCATTTGGAGTACTGTGTGCAGTTCTGGTCTCCCATGTTTAAGAAGGATGAATTCAAACTGGAACGGGTACAAAGAAGGGCCACTAGGATGATCCGAGGAATGGAAGGACTGTCGTATGAAAGGAGACTTGAGGAGCTCGGTTTGTTTACCTTAACCAAAAGAAGGCTGAGGGGAGATATGATTGCTCTCTTTAAATATATCAGAGGGATAAATACAAAGGGAGAGGAATTATTTCAGCTCAGTACTAATGTGGACACGAGAACAAATGGATATAAATTGGCTGTCGGGAAGTTTAGGCTTGAAATTGGAGGAGTGAAATTCTGGAACAGCCTTCCGAGGGAAACAGTGGGGGCGAAAGACCTCTCTGGCTTTAAGATTAAGCTAGATAAGTTTATGGAGGGGATGGTTTGATGGGATAACGTGATCTTAGCCGATAGGTGAATAACGTGCCATCGCTGGTAATTAGTACCAAGGGTCAATGATGGGATATTAAAAGTCTTTTTCCTAAGTGTCTGTCCAAGAGAAGGAACGTCCTGCAGCCCAGCCAGTGAGTCGAGCAGTGATGGTCCCTGAGGCCGTGGCAGGACCAGTTTAAATCCCTGTCCAATGAAGTTCCTTAGTTTTTAATTGTGGGGCCGTTAATCATGGGGCCATTGATCAAGTTGAGTTATTTGCTAATAATGTCCCGGGATGTCTGATTGCTCATGGGGGAGCAGGGACGGGTGTCGCCATGTGTGACAGAATTGGGGGATAAAAGGGCATTTCAGCAGTAGCTAGGGGTGGGAAACTGCCCCCTGTTGCCCTTATGAAGGGGGGGGGTTTCTCCTCCCAGAGCTGCTTCCAGAATCACCCCCATCTGCTCCAATAGAGACAGGACAGACAGACCTGAATAACCCCCACCCTGCCCTGCCCCACCCTACCAGAGACTGAGGGGAGTAAAGTGCCCCCTGGCCAGAGGTGCTCAGCCACCTGCCCCTGGGCCAACTGCCATAACTGCCACCATGGAAGGACCCATTCTCACAGGTGAAACAGGGGGCGGCATGTTTGACACAATTCCCAAATCTGGTGCTTTAGTAAAAATTCCCCCTTCATTAAGAGAGCAGAAAAAAATAATAGGTTTTCAGTGACCAGGCAACAAAAATGAAACTTAAAATCTGAGACTGTTGGGTGGGGGTTATTCACATCTGTCTGTCCTGTCTCTATTGGGGCAGGTGGGGGTGATTCTGGGAGCAGCTCCGGGGGGAGAAACCCCCCCTTCATAAGTGCAACAGGGGGCAGTCGTCCCCCCCCCCACTACTGAAAGGCCCCTTTATCCCCCGATTCTGTCATGGAAAGTCACAGACGGCGACACCCATCCCTGCCCCCCACGAGCTATCAGACACCCAGGGACATTATTAGCAAATAACTCAACTTGATCTATAGCCCCATGATTAACAGCCCCACAATTAAAAACCAAGGAGCTTCACTGAACAGAGATTAAAACTGGTCCAGCTGTGGCCTCAGAGTCCATTGCTGCTCGACTCACTGGCTGGGCTGCAGGACGTTCCTTCTCTTGGACAGGGAGAGGCAAAAAGGCATCCTTTAAAAAGTGGAAGTTAAATCCTATTGAGGAAAATAGAAAGGAGCATAAAGTCTGCCAAATGAAGTGTAAAAATATAATTAGGAAGGCCAAAACAGAATTTGAAGAACAGCTAGCCAAAGACTCAAAAAGTAATAGCAAAATTTTTTTTAAGTACATCGGAAGCAGGAAGCCAGCTAAACATCCGGTGGGGCCACTGGATGATCGAGATGCTAAAGGAGCACTCAGGGACGATAAGGCCATTGAGGAGAAACTAAATGAATTCTTTGCATCAGTCTTCACGGCTGAGGATGGGAGGGAGATTCCGAAACCTGAGCCATTCTTTTTAGGTGACAAATCTGAGGAACTGTCTCAGAGCGAGGTCTCATTAGAGGAGGTTGTGACGGGTTGGATCACAGAAACCCCCTTGGGAGCTGCCACCCGATGTGCCAAGACTACTTCTATCCCTCTGCTTTCCCTGCCAGTTCAGGACTCCAGCACCCTGTCTTGCTGAGTCAGACACTCCCGTCTGCTCCAACACAGACCCAGGGTCTGAATTATGTGCCCCAAAGCTGCAGGTTTACCTGAAAGCAGCTAACAGAAGTGTTCCTGTCTTTAGCACTCAGATGCCCAACTCCCAATGGGGTCTAAACCCAAATAAATCCGTTTTACCCTGTATAAAGCTTATGCAGGGTAAACTCATAAATTGTTCGCCCTTTATAACACTGATAGAGAGATATGCACAGTTGTTTGCTCCCCCAGGTATTAATACATACTCTGAGTTAATTAATAAGTAAAAAGTGATTTTATTAAATACAGAAAGTAGGATTTAAGTGGTTCCAAGTAGTAACAGACAGAACAAAGTAAGTCACCAAGCAAAATAAAATAAAATGCGCAAATCTATGTCTAATCAAACTGAATACAGATAATCTCACCCTCAGAGATGCTTCAGTAAGTTTTTTCCTCAGACTGGACACCTTCCAGGCCTGGGCACAATTCTTTCCCCTGGTACAGCTCTTGTTCCAGCTCAGGTGGTAGCTAGGAGATTCTTCATGATGTCTCTCTCTCTCTGGTAGCCCCATCTCCAAAAGATATATTGGAATTGGAAGAAGTACAGAAAAGGTCAACATAACATTTAGGGGTATGAAACAGCTTTCATAGGAGGAGAAGTTAATAAGACTGGGACTTTTCACCCTAGAAAAGAGACGACTAAGGGGGGGGATATGATAGAAGTCTATAAAATCATGACTGGTGTGGAGAAAGTAAATAAGAATGTGTTATTTACTCCTTCTTATAACACAAGAACTAGGGATCACCAAATTAAATTCATAGGCAGCAGGTTTCAAACAAACAAAAAGTCAGTATTTAGTCACACAGCGCACAGTCAACTTGTGAAACTCTTTGCCCCAGAGGGTATTATGAAAGCCGAGACTATAACAGGGTTCAAAAAATAACTTTATAAATTCATGAAGGACAGGTCGATCAATGGCTATTGGCCAGGATGGGCAGGGATGGTATCTGTAGCCTGTTTGCCAGAAGCTGGGAAAGGGCTACAGGAAATGATCACTTGATGATTATCTGTCTGTTCATTCTTTCTGAAGCATCTGGCATTAGCCACTGTTGGAAGACAAGATACTGGGGGAGATGAACCTCTGGTCTGACCCAGTTTGGCCATTCTTATAACCCTTGTTGGCCCCAGGCTCGTTGGCTCCAGCTGCCTCCATCCCATAGCCAGTTGCTGTGTCCCTGGCTGTGCCGTGGCTTTTCGTTTCTTTCCCCCACACAATTTGTTGTTGGCCAGTGCAGCTTCCCTATGGGGACCTTGGGCTGCAGCACATCAGGATCTTTGCTCTGGCCCTGTGCTCTCAGACTTCAGAGTCTCATTTCCCCAAGGCAGCACAGCTAGCAATCTCAGCATTCCCCCCTCACTATGCACATATCCCAGACCCATCAACGCTTTCATAAGAACCTGGTTACAACATGGGTCAATGTTCCAGTGCAGAGCAGAGCCATGTCCTTGTGACCTTGGCTGGGCCAAGATTGTAACCCTGTTACATGGATACGGTTAGGACTAGGCTACAGTGCAGCGTTTAGCAGTTACCAGGACAAAGCCAAGCTGTAATGGGTCCTCGTGACTAAAAGATCTGATCTACACCTAAAAAATTTGATTGACCTAGATACATCACTAAAGGCCATGGAAAAAAACCTGTGCCTTGTGTGACGTAGTTAGGTTAATCTAACCTGCAGTGTTAGATCAATTCTTCCATCGCACTAGCTACTGCCACTCGGAGAGGTAAAAAAACATGGATGGAAAAACCCATTCTGTTGATGTAGGAAATGTCTACTATGTTACTGTGCCACTGTAGTGTAGATATGGCCTGGGAGCTGCAGGGTAGCAGAGTCCCAAGTGAGGATAGAAATGGGGCAGATGCAATGTAAAGCTGTGGGGAGCTCCAGGCTGGGAGCTGGGGAAGAAGCTTTAGAAGAGACAAGGGATCTCCTACCACAGCTAAAGCAGCATTTGCATTTTCATTGCTCTGGCTGCTCCCTCCCAGCAGCCGAAGCACAAACACCTGCAAAGGGAGTGTCTGGAATAGAATGAACCCCTGATTTGGGGCCTTGTTTACAGGGAATTCAGGGTTCCAAGGCAGGTTCCCAGCAGCCAGGCAAAAGGAAAACACATGATACTGCTACCCCTAAAGCCCAAACAAGCAGAAAGGAGCCTGCAGGGCCAAGTGCAAGACACAGAGGAGTTCAGGGCCTGGAAGTCTATATTTACAGCCCAGGGATGTTCCTTTAGATCTAGCTGCTCAGCACCTGCGGGTGAGAGGGAGAGAGCTGTGGGGCATTGAACCCTTCTGCTCTGCTGGGTCCCCAAACCCATGGGGTGCTCAATTAGAAATGGACTTCAATTCTCTGTTGATCTCAGGCACTTCTCCTCCCATCTTGAGTCATCACCTCTGTATCCAGCCACCTATTGGCTGCAAATGCATCCCAGTCCTTGAGCCCCTGTTTACTTTTCACTACTTAATAGTGTTTCCACCCAGGGAGCCAAAAGCCTTTTACAAATAGAGGGTGTGGGCAGGGGGGAGAAAACATATCTGTAGCCTCAAGAACAGACCTCAGGATCTCCCAACTGACAGTCCTGCTCCAACTCTAGATGTCACACTTCTCCGGGAGCTGGGAACAGAACCCAGGAGTCCTGATTCCCAGCTCACCCTCGCCCCAACCTCTTAGTATGTAAGACCATATCTGCTTTTCACTGTGATCACCCATCACAATCCCTCCTCGCAGCATTCAGTCACCCCAGGAAAGTGCTTCCTAAACTTCTCCCCAACCCTTTCCCATTCTATATCTGTGAGACCAGGGCAGAGGCCCAGATACCTGACACATGCTAGGCCACAAGACCCCCTGCCATGGGGCTGCTCTGGGGCAGCAGCTGCTCAGGACCTGCTGTGCCCCTGGTTATGAGACGTGTGGGTCCTCTGATGTCTCGTGAGATGTGAGCTCTGGCTGAAGCGTCTCCCGCAGACGGTGCAGATATAGGGTCTCTGGCCCACATGGGTTCTCTGGTGCCGAGTGAGGTTGGAGCTATCGCTGAAGCATCGCCCACACTCGGTGCAGATGTAAGGTCTCTCCCCAGTGTGAGTTCTCTGGTGCGTCATGAGGACCGAGCTCTGGCTGAAGCTCCTACCACAGGCAGTGCAGACAAAAGGTTTCTGGCCGGCGTGCATCCTCCGGTGTTTTGTGAGAGCCGAGCTGTCGCCAAGTCTTTTCCCACACTCATCACAGGTCAAGCGTTTCTTGCTCGCGTGGACAATTTGTGGTGTAATAAGGGCAGAGCCGACACTGATGCCCTTCACACTCTTGGTGCGCTTATGAGCTTGTTCTGCTGGGTTGTGTTCCCCAGGGAGATGCTGCCCATTCTTTGTCTTGTGTTTTGGTTGCTCTCCTGAGTGACACGTTTCGCCTTTGTTGTCACCACTGGCCTTGCCATTGGCTGGAACGAGAGAAGAAGGTGGGATTAATTCCCTGAGCAGGAGAAGGAGTTTGGGGCAGGAGAACCACAAAGGGCTCCTCACCTGCTCACCCCATCAACAGGGCTGGGGATCAAGGTTTAGGTCCCCCAAACCCTCCCCCGGGGGGGCTGGTTCTGTCTCAGTCTCCTCAGGTGAGAAGAGGGGTCATTGAGAATGGGAGGGAGCATGAGTAACATGCACCCTGATCGGATGACGCCTGCTGGGGAGTGACACTGAGCCAGGGATGCAGGAAATGGCCCAGGAAATATCTGACACCCCCCCCCCCCCCCCCCCCCCCCCCCCNGACACTTGCCCCCCCAGCAAAGCTGACACAAGCTCACCCTCCCTCCCTACTCCTACCCCTCTCATCCTGCCTCTCCCTCAACAAACCAGATGCCCTACCAGAGAGAACACCTTCTGGGAAAGCAGCTGCCCTCTCTGAGTTTCCCTCATCCTCCCCAACGTGCACATGAGCTAATTAACTCCCCACTAGCTCTGCGAGGGGCCTGACACGTCTGGTGGCACCAGGCCTCATTGTGACCCACCCCTCTCACAGGATACATCTAGTCTGACCTCCTGGCCGTTACATTTCACCCAGTTAACTTGTGTTTGACTAAAGCATCTTCCAAAAAGGGGTCCCTCTGGATTTGAAGACATCGAGAGAGGGAGACTCCATCTCTTCCGTTGGGAGTTAGGATGATTAACCATTGGCACAAACTGTTAAGAATTTGTGCCTTATTTCTAATTAGAATTTGCCAGGGTTCGCCTTCCAGCCATTGGCTCTTGTTCTGCCATTCTCTGCTACATTAAAGAGCCCTTTAGAACCCAGTATTTTCTTCTCAAGAAGGTACTTGCACACTTTAATCCGGTCACCTCTCAATCTTCTTTTATACAGGGAGTCCTCGGACTTACGACACAATTCGTTCCTCAAAATTGCATTGTAAGTCGAAACTGTTTTTCCCATAGGAATCAATGGTATAAAGGGGGGATTGGTTTCTGAACCAAGGCTCGATACACTATTTTCACCACAGTAACCCAGATGTTTGTACTAAATGAATTATAGATGACTAATGTTGCAACATCAATGTATTCACTGTACGCTGTATTTTGTAAACAGCATTAAAATAAACATATAAATTCACATATGATTTGACCCAGAATACCCGCCACACAGGCTTAGAAAGCCAGGGAGAATGGCACACATGCTGAGCCTAAGCCAATCACCAGTGATTGACTGAGCCCGGGGCCAGGAGCCAATCAAAAACAAGCAGCAACCCTACCAAGCCACAAGCTACCCTGCTGCCTCAAAGCCAATCAGAAGTGATCCCTTCCAGC
Organism: Platysternon megacephalum; assembly: GCA_003942145.1. NCBI lineage: Eukaryota > Metazoa > Chordata > Testudines > Platysternidae > Platysternon > Platysternon megacephalum. The sequence continues at coordinate 248,506 of QXTE01000428.1, forward strand.
TCCGCACCAGTACTGTATAACAGCAACCAGGAAGTGATTTCAAGAGAACTTTATGCAATGTAAGGGCGAAACAAGTGTTGTAGGGGCGAAATGGGCAGTCAATTGAAAAGCGGCATAAGTGGCGTCCGACGTAAGTTGGGCATCGTAAGTCCAAGGACTTCCTCTATAAGTTAAACACTGAGCTCTCACGGTCAGGCATTTTGAATAACTTTTCAGAGTGGTAGCCGTGTTAGTCTGTATCAGCAAAAAGGAGTACTTGTGGCCTTTTGAATAACTTTTGTGGCTCTGCTCTACACTCTCTCCAATTGGTCAACATTCTTTTTCCAATGTGAACACCAGATCTGGCCGCTGTATTCCAGCATCAGTCTCACCATTCCCTGCTCCTACTTGTTACTCCCATTTATACATCCACAGATCATATTAGCCCTCAGGAGGAAATGGGAGACACACAGAGCCCCTGGCATCTGGTTGGCAGAGCTTCAAGCCACCCCTGTAACTGTTGATAGTTGAAAGAACCTGACAGTCACTAACACTCTGTTCAGCATAAACCCCTCCCCACCCCCACCAGTATTCCGCAGAGCAGCCCCCTCAGCTCTGCCCATCCTCCCAGTACAGTTCAAAATGCTGACACCCTGAACGACTTCTTTCCCAGACCAAAAAGAAAGAAAGAAAGTAAGGGAATGGGGGCCTCAGAGAGCAAAGGAAGGAAGACGCAGGAGGCACAGATCCCATGGCATGAGGGGAAGAAGAATCTGGGGGGGCACACAGAGCCTCAGCATGGGATTGAGGGACTCAGATGGCCCCAGACATGGGACTTGCAGACAGTCCCTAAAATAGAGGGGGATGGGAGAGCGGCATCCAGGGCGCTTGTTGAGGGGAATGGGGAGGGCTGCAAGGAGCCATTGCTCTCCCCTGAGCGAGCCAGCAACCCCATTCCTCAAACATGCTCTGCCCTGGGCCTTCCCCTTTCTGCCTCCCCCTCAGTGACCCATAGTCCACCATGCCCTGTACCCAACTTATTACCTATTTCCTGGAGGGGCTGGTGCTCCTCTTTGGGGATATGAGGCAGCTTGTACAGGGATCCTGAAGCTTCATTCCATCCCCCGTCCTGGGATGCACACCCGGGATGGGGCTGTGGCTGCTCTAGTCTGGAGCCAGCAGATTCCCATAGTGCCCCAGGGGATGCCTTTTCTTCTGAGGCCACTTCCTCAACCTTTACATGCACCATGATCTGGGGATGAATCAAACATGTAATGAGAGAGCCAGGGCCTGGGGCCTGCTGTGGAGAGTGGGGTCTGAGAGGGGAGACAGCAGGGAATGTCCTCCAAGGACACAGCAACAGGGGAGGGGAGCACAGATCCACCCACAAACCCATGGGTTGACAAGAAGTGCTGCAGGGGCTAATGGGGATGAGTGGCCAATAGTCCTGGCTCTGCCACTGCATGCCTAGCAGCTCCCATGGGGCTGGGCCGGCAGCACAGGGGGAACAGGGACCACAGAAGTGAGCCCCATGGTCCTGGTCCATACACAGATGTAGCATAGTCTCCCACCCCCCATCCCTCAGTGGAATAATCAGGGTTAAATGCTCTCACCTGTAGCCCTGGCCCCTCAAACTCTGGCTGCCTCAGCTGGAACCCCTCTGCCAGGGCCACCGCCTGGGCACAGGTTTCAGGGCCACGTTCCCAGACCCAGCTCTGCATTTTCTCTGGCAGGATGGTTAGTAACTGCTCCAGGATCAGCAGCTCCAGGATCTGCTCCTTGGTGTGGCTCTGTGGCTCCAGCCAGCCATGGCAGAGCTCCTGGAGGTGGCTGTAAGCCTCCTGGGGCCCCTTGGCCTCCTGGTAGTGGAACTGCCTGAAGCGCCGACGCCGCGTCTCTTTGTGGGTGTCATCCCCACGGAGGGTGGCTGGCTCTTCCTGTGGCTCCTGCTTCACCCATCGTGGTGCTGCCCATCTCAGAAGCCCCCCAATGGTACCAGCCTGGATGACACAAAGGGCTTTTTCTGCCCCTTCAGCTCTCTCCCCTGGCTTGGGGCTGACTGGGTTCTGCTCCTCCATTTTCACTGGGGGCTGGATGAGGCAGGGGGTCCTGTGGAATAAATAGCACGTGATCATGTACCATAATGAAGATTGCACCATTGCGCCCACAGCTTGGGAACAACCACCCATCATGACCGCCTGGGCTCAGTCTGAGAGTGTGCTCCTAGCTGGGTTAGGCGATGATAAACCGTGGTAATATGCACAAGCCAAATAAGGCCTGGAGTTGCAGTGGTTTAACTAGCGGTAAAACTCCCAGCTCAGACACTGCCCCAGTCTTCCCCTGGAGTGCTGGCAGCAGCCCTTCTGCATCATTTGTTGCTACTTCAGACGCCATGGGGCACAGAGGGGGCAGAGTCCCAACTCACTGCCCCAACTCACAGCCCCCATGCTCTCTGGCTCTCCAGACCAGGAGTTGGTCTCACCGAGAGAGGAGCAAGGACAGAGCAGGAACTAGCATCTGGAGACAGGGCCCCTGCACCCACAGTGCCACACTCAGTCTCCGAGATCCTCCACCTACCTAACCACAGGGATGTACCAGGCTCTGCTCCTAGGTCCTTTAGAGCCTCCGGAAAATCAGAGCCAATCCACAAGGAGCTTTTGCAATGGAGGGCACCCAGTTCTCTTGCTGTAGCAGAAATCGTCTGTCCAGGCAGATTGTAATCAGCAGCTGAATGTGCTCCTCCCCCCTGCAGCCAGCACTGAGGAGGGGAATGTGAATGTGAAAGTGAAAGAGCAGAGAGAGGCCCAAGAAATGGAATGATAACAGGATGTTCCTGGCAGGAAGGGGAAGTCTCCTGTGTCTAGACATGTCTCTGTAGGATTGGTCCCCAATCCCCATCAGCAGCAGTAACTCCCTAGTTTGATAATCTAGTTGGGATCATTCTAGTGTCTCGGAATGATACAACGTAGAAGCAAATCCTCTCCCTGGGATGGTTGGTGTCTCTGCTTCTGTCCCACAGAGGCAGGATTCCCCCCCCCCCATTTCTCGAATTGACTCAAACTGCCCCATGGCCACTTTTTAGCTAATTGTCCAGAAGGAAAATACTTTAAATTCTGATATGTTCTTTGTGCTTGTTTCTGATTAATAGTAGGAAGAAGCTGTTACATAGATTAAATTGAAACACAATTCCCCCCATGTGGTGCTCAAAACCAGCACCCTTAAGGTGCCTATTCTACCAACAGAGCTAGCCACGCTACTACTTACCAGCCTATCAGCCAAAAGATGACATCTGACAATGGTTTGTGAGCACCAATTTCCCTCTTGCCACATCTCCCAAGATCACCGATTTTTGCACATCAGACACTTTAGCAAACAGAGGTACAGGGCTGGGTTACTCCCAGACTCTTTGCTGTGATGAGGTCTTTGCTCGTTTGTGCTGTGAGATTTATCTTTGGGGCAATGTGTGTTACTCAAACTGCGCTTAACTGCTAAAGAGGGCAAAACTCTGGCCAGTTTCCCCAGTGGGGGATGTTACCAGTGACAGGCTGGAGTGTAGAGCCTGGGACATAGTTTCTGAAACAAGGATGTTTATGTCTCTTGATGATGTTATTTAGAGGAGTCAGTAAAAAAAAATCACTGAACCTTCTTTGATCAGCCATAAAAATGTACTGTCACCTTATTTTTGCCTCAGTAAGGAAAAAAACCCTGACTTTTTGGCCGGTTTTGTTCTCCCAACTGAAGTAGCAGAGTGAGCTGGAATAGCCGGCAGCTCCAGCTCAGGATGCAGGGATGTCAGCAGAGTGGGGTGTGTGGAAGAGCCCAGCATCTGAATGTGTCTGACCCTCCCTGAGATTCACTAACTTGAGAGCCGGGGGAGGTGGCCCTAGCTCTGGGCTAAATCTCAACAGAGCAATGTTTATGTAGAGGGACATTTTAGGTCTATTTCATAAAATGCTGAGTCACCGGTAGGCATGAGCACAAAGTACTGTCTTGGAGGAAGATGGGAACATTCCCACGTGAATGGAAGGCCAGCTCCTGTGCAGCAGAGAGGTGTGGGACATTTGTGCCCTGATCTCAGGATGTAAAGAAACAATCAGCCCCCATTGACAGGAATCAAAACAAGCATTTTCAGAAGATGGCAGGGATTGAAACCCAGCAGCTTCTTACAGACAAAACAGGCACTCTGCCACTGAGCTATATCCCCACATTGCCTGAAGTGCTCAGATCCTTAAAACAAGAGCGAAGCAGCCACCTGTTCACCCTGTGTCAAGCTGGGATTGAAATCACTCCTCCATCAGTAGATGATGCATGAGCAGGCTGCCATAGTATCATGTACCTGTTCATCGCATCAGCCCTTTTACTAGCAGTGCTGGGCCAGGCACGATGCCCCCTGAAATACCCCCAAATTCCCTTTCATCTGCCCTAGAAATGTGTTTAAATTTAAGTTTCCCTATTGGAGAAATAAATGAATCTCTCTATGAACAGAGGAGAGTGAGTCCATCCCTTTTCGTAATCAATGTACAGACTAGCAGCTTGTTGTTTCCCATTCCTGGTGTTCTGGTGCCATCATGTCGCTATTTCATGCCACTCCTTTTTTTATTAAAAAATGGTGTTTTTCACAGAAAACATTATTTTCCTTTTAGAAACACAAAAACAGTTTATTTAATCTACAAAAGTAAAGCAAATTCCCCCTTCTGATGCCACAATTCTGGAGAGAGGCGGGCACACATGCATGGAGTGGCATTACTGATGGAGCCCAGGGTGGTACATCACTCTCAGAGAGGGCAGGGCTTTTCTTTTTCTCCCAGGCAAGAAGGGGTAGTTTGGAGTTGGGACAGTTTAAACATAGACAAAGATTTTTTTAGGGAATTTCTCCATCTTTCCCACGAATAATCCACAGCAAAATAGGTAGGAAACAGCTCTCTGCTATGTGGAATAAAAAAGTTTCCAGTTCCATCCCTTACTGGGAATTTGTATCTGCTTAAAAAAATTAAGGCATATCCCAATGGGAGGGTGGGGGAGCCCTCAAACCAACAGGCCTGAGAGTAAAAGTCTCTCGTGCTACCAGCTGCGCTACCCAGGCACTACAGCACATATTCCAATAGGAAAATATTGATCTGAAAAAACCCTTTCTAATGCTAAAGGACTATGGTTCAAACTGGACAGAGGAAATCAGTTCGCCTCAGCATTTGGCCAGTTTCCCCCCTTTCAAATTAGCCAAGAACACTCTTTGAGTTTTATAAATTAATTTGTTTTTCAAATTATGTCAACTGTTTAGTAAATCTGGTTCACCCTCCAAGCCATTCACGGATGCTTTACTGGGCCACTGTCAGTCATCTTAGCCACTGGCTGCTCCTTTTGCTCCCTGCCTGCCTGGGGAGAGTCACTATTACCACAAAAAGAACAGGAGTACTTGTGGCACCTTAGAGACTAACAAATTTATTTGAGCATAAGCTTTCGTGGGCTACAGCCCACTTCATCGGATGCATGTAGTGCAGGGGTTGGCAACCTACGGCACGCGTGCCAAAGACGGCACGCGAGCCGATTTTTAATGGCACGCGCAGCAGCGTGCCATTAAAAATCCTGCCCAGCCCGGCCCAGCCCGCTCTTCTCCACCCCCCGCCCCCTCCCCCTCCCGCGGGGGCAGGGGGAAAGGGTCAGGGGGAAGAAGCTTGGTCCTGCCAGCTCCTGCCGGCTCCCCTGCCTCTTCCGGCAGTGTGCTGGGTTCCTGCCCCTCCTCCGGCTCTCCGTCCCTCCCTCCCTGCGGCCGATCAGCTGATGGCCCTTGCGAGGGAGGGGGTCAGGAAGGGGGTTCCTGCCCCTCCTCCGGCTCTCCGTCCCTCCCCCCCTGCCGCCGATCAGCTGATGGCCCTTGCGAGGGAGGGGGTCAGGAAGGAGCAAAGTCAGCCTGCTCTGCTCCCGTCAGAGGCAGAGAAGAAGCGGGGGCAGGGCCTTGGGGAAGGAGGGGGTGGAATGGGGGCATATCCCCTCCAGCCCCCTGCCCTGACCCCCCCTCATACCCCCTCTGCCCTGACACCCCCTCACACAAACCCAGCCCTGTGCCCTGAGCCCTGTGCCCTGCACACCCCCAGACCCATCCTCTGAGCCCCCCCTCACACACACCCAGCCCTGTGCCCTGAGCCCTGTGCCCCGCACACCCCCAGACCCATCCCCTGAGCCCCCCCTCACACACACCCAGCCCTGTGTCTTGAGCCCTGCGCACCGCACACACCCCAGACCCATCCCCTGAGCCCTGCACACCCCCTAGGTCCCTGCCCTGAGCCCTGTCCCCCCCTCACACACACCCAGCCCTCTGCCTTGAGCCCTGTGCCCCCCCCAGACCCCTGCCCTGAGCCCTGCACACCCCCTAGGTCCTTGCCCTGAGCCCTGTACCCCCCTCACACACACACACCCCTCTGCTTGACTCCTTCACCACCACCCCCACGACCCCAGCCCTGACTCTGGTACACCCACACATACCCAGGCCCCCCACACCCCATGCCCTGACACCTGCACCAGCCCTCTGCCCTAACTCTTGCACCCCCCACATCCCCAGCCCCCCCACACCCCATGCACCCCCCACATCCTGACTCTTGCACCCCCCACATCCCCACTCCCACCCTGAGCACCAAATGGGAGCTCCTGCATGCCCCCCCCCATTCCCACCTGCACCCCTCGCACCAAATGGGAGCTGCCCAGATAAGTGCCCCACACCCAAACCTCCTGCCCCAACCCTGAGCCCCCTCCCTCATTCTAGCTCCTGGTCAGATCCTACACCCCAACCCCCAGCCTGCTCCTTCACCCCCAGCCCTGTGCAGAGAGAGGAAGAGAATGGGCCAGAACCAGAGAGAAGGTAGGTCCCCACTATATGTGGGCAGGGCTGGGACCGCAGACCGGCAGCAGGCTGAGCGGGTCCGGCAGCTGGGATCCCAGCTGGCAGGAGCCGGCGGATGGAACCCCTGAGCGGCAGCGGGCTGAGCCGCTCAGCCCACTGCCGGTCTGGGGTCCTGGCTGCCGGCCCTGCACAGCCCGCTGCCGGTCTGGGGTTCTGGCTGCCGGACCCTTGCCAGCCGGGGTCCCGGCCACAGGCCCCGCTCAGCCCGCTGCCGGCCTAGGTGAACAGAACCCCAGACCAGCAGCAGGCTGAGCAGGCCGGCGGCGTAAGATCAACATTTTAATTTAATTTTAAATGAAGCTTCTTAAACATTTTGAAAACCTTGTTTATTTTACAATACAACAATAGTTTAGTTATATAATATATAGACTTATAGAGAGAGACCTTCTAAAAAACATTAAAATGTATTAC
>QXTE01000428.1:257740-315726 GCA_003942145.1 Platysternon megacephalum
ACTCTGAATGTCCCCTTAATAAAAGCACCCTATTTCAACCAGGTGACCATGAATGATATCACTCTCCTGAGGATAACACAGAGAGATAAGGAATGGATGTTGTCTGAATGCCAGCAAACACCGGGACCATACGCTGCCATGCTTTGCTATGCAATGATTCCAGACTACGTGCTACTGGCCTGGCGTGGTAAAGTGTCCTACCATGGCGGACGGAATAAGGCAGCCCTCCCCAGAAACCTTTTGCAAAGGCTTTGGGAGTACATCCAGGAGAGCTTTCTGGAGATGTCCCTGGAGGATTTCCGCTCCATCCCCATACACGTTAACAGACTTTTCCAGTAGCTGTCCTGGCCGTGAATGCCAGGGCAAATTAATCATTAAACACGCTTGCTTTTAAACCATGTGTAATATTTACAAAGGTACACTCACCAGAGGTCCCTTCTCCGGGGTCTGCGAGCACGCTTTGGGATTCGGTGGGTTCGGGGTTTACTGGCTCCAGGTCCAGGGTGATAAACAGATCCTGGCTGTTGGGGAAAACGGTTTCTCTGCCTCCTTGCTGTGAGCCATCTCCCGTCTGTTCATCATCATCGTCTTCCTCGTCCCCAGAACCCGCTTCTGTGTTGCGTGAGTCTCCATTGACGGAGTCATAGCACAGGGTTGGGATAGTGGTGGCTGCACCCCCTAGCATGGCATGCAGCTCGGCGTAGAAGCGGCATGTCTGCGGCTGTGCCCCGGACCTTCCGTTTGCCTCTCTGGTTTTCTGGTAGGCTTGCCTTAGCTCCTTAATTTTCACGCGGCACTGCTGTGCATCCCTGTTATGGCCTCTGTCCTTCATGCCCTTTGAGACTTTTTCAAATGTTTTTGCATTTCTTTTACTGCTACGGAGTTCCGCTAGCACGGATTCGTCTCCCCATATGGCGATCAGATCCCGTACCTCCCGTTCGGTCCATGCTGGAGCTCTTCTGCGATCCTGGGACTCCATCATGGTTACCTGTGCTGATGAGCTCTGCGTGGTCACCTGTGCTCTCCACGCTGGGCAAACAGGAAATGAAATTCAAACGTTCGCGGGGCTTTTCCTGTCTACCTGGCCAGTGCATCCGAGTTCAGATTGATGTCCAGAGCGGTCACAATGGTGCACTGTGGGATAGTTCCCGGAGGCCAATACCATCGAATTGCGGCCACACTAACCCTAATTCGAAATGGCAAAACCGATTTCAGCGCTAATCCCGTCGTCGGAGGTGGTGTAAAGAAATCGATTTAAAGAGCCCTTTAAGTCGAATAAAAGGGCTTAATTGTGTGGACGAGTCCAGGCTTAAATCGAGGTAACGCTACTAAATTCGACCTAAAGTCGTAGTGTAGACCAGCCCTTAGATGGCTACCCTCAGAGCTGGCGCAGAGATGTTGGTGGGAGGTGACTGGTGTCTCCATGACAGGGACATCTTTGCCCTATCCAGCACCCTCATCCCCCAGGAACCAGCCAACTCATACATCTTTTGATGGCCATGACGGGGCAGGACGGTAAAAACCCATCCAAACCCAGGCCCCTTTATAACATGCCCAGAAACGATGGCTTCTAATCTGCCCGCAGCTCAGTTATCAGCATATGGGAAAGAATGGTCTGAAATTGGTAAGATCTTGTTATTTTTACAATATATTCCTTGCATGCTATGGGGAATTAACACAGCAGGATTGACTTCTCCATGCTACTTGATGGGAGGAGTGGGGGGAGAAATCTAACAAAATATTGGCTCTACTGATATTTGAATATTTAAATCTTTCTCTGTTATTGGAGGGGTGAGGGGGTAGATTAAATGAATGTAGCCTCTCCCAAAGAAGTAACGTTTCTGTGGAAATCACTAACATTTTAAAGGAAAGGAGTGAAAGAAAATGGCCACACATTGCATCAGAACCTAAGAAATGAAAAACAACACACACCTTTAATACACCAAACTTGTTGATATGGAACTCAACTCAGCAATGTGCATCATCACAGGAACTCTCCGACCGACTCATCTTCCATGGCTTCCAGTTCTGAGCCACATCGCCCCCACCCGCCTTACATCAGGAGGGAGATTGCAGCTGGCAAGCTGCTTGGGAAGGTATGTGCCAACCCAAGCTTGCCCTTGTTCAACAATCTTTTAAACCCACCTGCCACATGTCTTTCATCACAACACCCACTGTGGTCGAGGCTGCCATGCCAGGAAGTGACAGAGTCCCTGTGGTGGGAAGAGTAGTGCTTAACACCAACCATCTATCAGTTCCTCATCACAGACCCCAGTGCTCGCCCGCTCAGCTTCAACCTGCCATGTCATCACTGGATCCTTCTAATCATTACCAGAGTGGGCAAGGCCTATGTGCAGCCCACCAGCACTGTTGGGGTCTTCAAGACAACCCAAGCTGCAGCTGCAGCGCAGATCAAACAATGATACACATTGTTGAGGAGTGCCCACTAACCAAATTCAGCAGTGGGCTCCGAGAGCTCCACTTGGCCACTGAGAATGTTATTCCTTGGCTCGGCGAACACACAAATGCTAAATAAATAAATAAATAAACAAACTATTGACTCTGAAAAGTGATTTAACTTGACTCCTTTATATTTAAAGACATATTTATTTCTATGCTAGGCAAACTATGAGGATAAAGCAATTTCAGTTATTGTGACACTAGGTTGAAGGATTATTGAATCTTATACAAATGGTAAAAATGTATTCCACACTTGAGCTTCCTGTTATTAAAGGCCAGGTTTCCAAGTTCAGGTCCAAATGTTAGCAGTTTATTCCTTCCAAAGATGGGGGATGTTGGTCATCCGAGAATGTCACTGTGGGAATACGACCAGGAAACATTATCTACAGTCACCTATCAGGATCACTCAGCTTGCTACCGGCCACTATAAAAGCATAAGCTGAGCAAGAGGGACTAATGTATTGTCCATCCATTTAGGATAGTTGTGACACTTCCCATATGTGAATATGATTTTTGATCTCAATGAGCTGGGAAAAAATTAAATATTAGACTACATTTAAAGCAAGAGCAATTGAAAAAAATAAGGAAAATGTATCATCTCTGCTTTGTTTCAAACCAGGGACCTGTCAGATGTCAGACCAAGATGCTAATCACTACATTAGAGAAACCACCTGTGGGTTTATGTCCCTTGTGGTGCACAAAAATATCAATCATGAAGTCTCATTCTCCCATAGAACTGGAGAAAACAATGTTCTAAAATTTGAATGAAATCTGATTATACAAAATACTTCCCGTCTCCATTTGTATTTCATGCCAGATAAACTTTTGTGGCCATGTCTTTGATTTGATCTCCCCTTCTCATATTACGATCTTTCTTTTCCTTCAAAGGAGTTGTGTGGTTACAGGGATTGGCTGCTAAACTAACCAAATCCCTTCTTGAGTCATTGGGATAGATTTGGCATGTGACCCTACACTATAGCAATGCCCCTTAAATACCTGGACTGTAATTTGCTCTAGCTCTGAAACTGAAAGACAGGAGAAACAAACAAAAAATGTAGACTCCTCACATCTCCACAAAACCATCTGTGATTTCTCTTCTCTTTCTCTTCTAGTGGGTGCTAGCTTCGATCTAGCCTCAGGGCAGGGGATTAGCAGGCTGATGGTGGTGGGGAGTAGGACTTGGGGCCTTTCCTTTCTAGGGGGCACCAGCTTCATTCCAGCCCCAGAGTGGGAGATTGGCTGGCTCAGGACGGTGGGAAATGGGGTTGGTGGAGGGGGCAGTAGTGGGGGGCACGGGGGTGGTTGGGGGTAGAGTGGTGGAGGGGGCAGTAGTGGGGGGCACGGGAGTGGTTGGGGGCAGGGTGGTGGAGGGGGCAGTAGTGGGGGGCACAGAGGTGGTTGGGGGCAGGGTGGTGGAGGGGGCAGTAGTGGGGGGCACAGGGGTTCCCTCCTCTGTCGCTGTCCCATCGATATCCAAGTCTGCGTCATTGTCTGCGTCCCCTGCTTTGCCGCAGGCCTGCTGGAACTCGAGGATGGGTCTCCCGTGGTGTTTGAGGGGCGCATCGCACACGGGGCTCTGGGGTTTCTTCTCGGTCAGCAGCCCGTCTGGCCCCTGCTTCTCAGTGTAGATGCTGTCGTCGTTGTCAGCGATCCAGCCCCGCAGATAGGCCAGGCCACAGTCACAGCGCCAGGGGTTCCCTGCTAGGTAGACATAGGCAATGTACTCCTCGTGGAAGAAGCCGCTGGGCAGAGTGCGGAGCTGGTTCCCTGACAGCCACAGCTTATCCAGCTCCACCCCAGCCAACAGCCCCTGCGGCAGCTCCTCCAGGGCATTATCAGACAGATCCAGGTCCTTCAACCCGGCCAGGCCCTCAAAGGCCTCTTCTGGCAGCGTCCGCAGCTGGTTCCCCCGTAGATTCAGCTCCTTCAGCTTCCCCACAGCCCGGAAGGCCCCTGGCAGCAGCCCTGAAATGTTGTTGTGAGCCAGGGCCAGGCGGGTGAGGGCAGGCAGGCCCTGCAGTGTGGGCAGCACCCCCAGGGCATTGTGGGACAGGACCAGCTCCTGCAATAAGGGCAGGGGAGGCCCAGTGTTCAGCGCACCCATTCCGTTGCCTGACAGGTCCAGCTCAGCCAGCTCAGGGAGGTGCTGGAAGGAGGCAGTGGACACGGACGCCAGGCGGTTGGTGCTGAGCAGCAGGATGCTGGTGTTCCTGGGCAGGGCAAGTGGCACCATGCTGAGCCCCTGCCCAGAGCAGTTGACCTGCAGTCGGTCCTTGATCAGATTCATCTCGGACGGGCATGGCTCCCCTGGACCCTCAGCGCCAGCCACAGAGAGCAGGGCCAGGAGGGCTAGGTGAGGTGAGGTGGGGCACAGCATGGTCTGCAGGGGAGACAAGAGCATGCTCAGGACACAGACATCACAGGGTATGTCTACACGAACCAGCTCAGACTGCAACAATGCAGTGACCCTGTGAATGTTAACTGAGGCTTATGACTCCCCAGTCTGGAGTGCTGGGGGACAACTCCCGGTGGGATATCCCACAATGGTCCCATCTACACCAACCCAGCTGGTGCTGCAACAGCGTTGGGTCCCCTGAGCAGATACTAGCTCTAATAACAAGGGCTCCCTAGCTCCCCAGTGCCCTCTGTCCCATCAGGCACCTGCACCCTGACCACGCTGGGACCATCTACACTAACCCTGCTGGTGCTGTAATAATGTCAGGGAGCTGACACCACTTACAAGGAGTTGACTCCCTCACACCTGCTCCCCATCTCCCAGGGTGGACTAAACTCAAAAGGTTTGAATCAATCCCTGTAGTTTCCCTTCCACCCAAACCCATATCTTCTGCTCACTTTATACCGACGGCAGCTGGTCCAGACAGGAAACCACCCCCCCGGTAATTACCACATCCATTCCCCACCTGCCTGTATCCTCTGCCCTTCCTTCAGCCCATGGCTGGGTGATCAATTCATTTTATTTCACCAACTGTCTTGAAATGGACGTCTCCACTTCTCAAAACATGTGACTTAGCTTGTGAGCTCTTTGGGGGCAGGGACTGCATTTTTATTTAGTGTTTGTACAGCCCCTAGCACAGCATGGGCCTGGGCCATGTCTGGGGATCCTCATAGTGCTGCTCCAATAAAAATAATAATAGTTACAAAAAACATATTAAAGGAACGTTATTTAGGTTCCAAAGTTGAGTTCTCAGGGTTAGGAAATGCTGGGTTGTACGAACAGCCTGAACTTCACCCTCTTTGTGTGCCGGATGAGGCAAGGGGTCCTGTGGAATAAATAGCACGTGATCATGTACCGTAATGAAGATTGCACCATCGCGCCCACGGCTTGGGAACAGCCACCCACCATGACCGCCTGGGCTCAGTCTGAGAGGAAAGTGTGCTCCCAGCTGGCTTAGGCCATGATTAAACTTTGTAATATGCACAAGCCAAATGAGGCCTGGTCTACCCACAGAGCTGCAGTGGTTTAACTAATGGTAAGACTCCCAGTTCAGACACTTCCCCAATCTTCCCCTGGAGTGCTGGCAGCAGCCCCTCTGAATCATTTGATGCTACTACAGACCACCGCCATGGGGCACAGAGAGGACAGAGTCTCTGTTGCAGAGCTGCTGCCCCAACTCCCAGCCCCCATGCTGAGATGGAGTTGGGGGTGGGAGGGTTGCTCTGGCTCTCCAGACCAGGGGTTGGTCTCACCCAGAGAGGAGCAAGGACAGAGCAGGAACTAGCATCTGGGGACTGGGCCCCTGCACCCACAGTGCCACACTCAGTCTCCGAGCTCCTCCACCTACCTCACCGCAGGGATGTGCCAGGCTCTGCTCCTCGGTGAAAGGCTCCCTAGGACCTCCTGAGAATCAGAGTCAATCCACAAGGAGCTTTTGCAATGGAGGGCACGCAGTTCTGTTGCTGTGGCAGAAACTGTCTGTCTGGGCAGATTGTAATCAGCAGCTGTGCTCCTCCCACCTGCAGCCAGCCAGCAATAGCAAGGGGAATGTGAAAGTGAAAGAGCAGTCCCAAGAAATGGAATGATAACAGGATGTTCCTGGCAGGAAGGGGAAGTCTAGTGCAGTGGTTTGGTTCTCGCAACAAAATTTTTGGTGGCCTCAGAGTGTGGCCACCAGCTCTTGCTGCTGGCTGCACTGACACTTTTTCCTAAAATTATTTATTTTTCCTAAAGTTAATAATGTAATATGCACATATATACATCCAAATCATTGTAATTTATTTATGTATGGTTTTGGGGTTTTTTGCAGACTCAATAATAAAAATCATGCACAGTTATCTCTATTCTTTACTGGACCTAACAGAATAGAAACACAAATAAGGTGCTTTGCACATTCTTGTCTTTTTTCTTATTGTTTCTTTAGCTGTTTTGGTAAAAGTGGTTGTCTGTATAACAATTTTGAAGTAAATTTAAAAATGCTTTGACACAATAGACGTCCAAATAATAATGAAAAATATATCTGGGTGGCTTGGGTCTAGGGAGGGGAGGATAGGCAGGGCTGCAGCTACAGCCAGCCCGGGGCTCCTCCGGGCAGGTGTGTGTGTGTGGCGGGGTGGTCTTGGGGCCTTGTCCAGCTGCTCTGGCTGCCGGGGGGGCTGGGGAACGCAGGCAGAAGGGGTCGAGTGGGGGGCTAGCCTCCCCAAAGGGGGGCTCCACCCGCTGCCCATGCGCCCGCCGCTCACCTCCTCACCCCCGCCCACCGCTCGTCTCCTCACTCCCCTGCCACAGACACCCCCCTGCCCGCCACGAGAACTCCTGCTCAGTGGTGGCTCACCGCTCTCCTCCTCACTCCCCTGCTCACAGCCAGACCTACCCCCCACCTCCTCACCCTGCTGCTGGCTCGCCGCTCGCCCCCTTACTCCTCCACCAGGTCCCCCCCGCCCGCCTCACCGCTCACCCCCCCCGCCCACTGCTCACCTCGCTGCTCACCTTCTCACCCCCTCCTTGCCGCCTCACCTTGTTCCTTAAGCACTGTATGCCCCACCTGTGTGTCCCACTTGTGTCTCCAGAGAAGCAGCGCATGCAGGAGCAACAGGGAGGGAGGGGAGGGGCTGATGTTTCCCCCCACTGCCCAGGAAACTGCTGTGGCTGCAGGGAAACCCCGTGGTGGCCGCATTTGAGAAACGGTGGTCTAGTGTGTCTAGACACGCTTCTGTAGGACTGAACCCCATCAGTAGCAGAAACTCCCCAGTCTGATCATCTAGCTGGGACCATTCTTGTGTCTCAGAATGATACAAGGTGGCAGCAGATCCTCTCCCTGGGATGGTTTGTGTCTTTGCTTCGGTCCCACAGAGGCAGGATTTTTTTTGTTTCTCCTGTTTCTCGAATTGACTCAAACTGCCTCATGGCCGCTTTTTAGCTCATTGTCCAGATGGAAAATGTTCTAAATTCTGATACTTTCTTTGTGCTTTTTTTCTGATTAATAGTAGGGAGCTATTACGTAGAGAGACTAAATTCAAACACAATTCCGCCCATGTGGTGCCAAAACCCACCATCCTTAAGGTGCCTATTCTACCAACAGAGCTAGCCACGCTACTTACTTACCAGCCTATCAGCCAAAAGATGACATCTGACAATGGTTTGTGAGCACTCTCACTTTTGGCAAATCTCAGGGCTGGTTTACTCCCAGACTCATTGCTGTGATGGGGTCTTTGCTAATTCGTGCTGTGAGATTTATCTTTGGAGCAATGTGTGTGATTCAAACTGCCCTAAAGAGGGAAAAACTCTGGCCAGTTTCCCCAGTGTGGGGGATGTTACTAGCGACAGGCTGGAGTGTAGAGAATAGGGGCATAGTTTCTCATTAGGGGCTGAAACAGGGATGTTTATTTCTCTTGATGGTGTTATTTAGAGGAAACAGTGATTTTTTAGAAACAAAATTTTAAAAAAATCACTGAACCTTGTTTGATCAGCCATAAGAATTTACTGTCATCTTATTTTTGCCTAAGTAAGGAAAAAAACCCTGACTTTTTGGCCGGTTTTGTTCTCCCAACTGAAGTAGCAGAGTGAGCTGGAATAGCCGGCAGCTGCAGCTCAGGATGCAGGGATGTCAGCAGAGTGGTGTGTGTGGAAGAGCCCAGCATCTGAATGTGTCTGATCCTCCCTGAGATTCACTAACTTGAGAGCCGGGGGAGGTGGCCCTAGCTCTGGACTAAAGCTCAACAGAGCAATGTTTATATA
Source organism: Platysternon megacephalum (assembly GCA_003942145.1). NCBI lineage: Eukaryota > Metazoa > Chordata > Testudines > Platysternidae > Platysternon > Platysternon megacephalum. The sequence goes on from QXTE01000428.1 coordinate 266,394, forward strand.
GAGGGACATTTTAGGTCTATTTCATAAAATGCTGAGTCACCGGTAGGCATGAGCACAAAGTACTGTCTTGCAGGAAGAAGGGAACATTCCCACGTGAATGGAAGGCCAGCTCCTGTGCAGCAGAGAGGTGTGGGACATTTGTGCCCTGATCTCAGGATGTAAAGAAACAATCAGCCCCCATTGACAGGAATCAAAACAAGCATTTTCAGAAGATGGCAGGGATTGAAACCCAGCAGCTTCTTACAGACAAAACAGGCACTCTGCCACTGAGCTATATCCCCACATTGCCTGAAGTGCTCAGATCCTTAAAACAAGAGCGAAGCAGCCACTTGTTCACCCTGTGTCAAGCTGGGATTGAAATAACTCCTCCATCAGTAGATGATGCATGAGCAGGCTGCCATAGCATCATGTACCTGTTCATCGCATCAGCCCTTTTACTAGCAGTGCTGGGCCAGGCACGATGTCCCCCGAGGGAAATACCCCCCGAATTCCCTTTCATCTGCCCTAGAAATGTGTTTAAATTTAAGTTTTCCTATTGGAGAAATAAATGAATCTCTCTGTGAACAGAGGAGAATGAGTCCATCCCTTTTCGTAATCAATGTACAGACTAGCAGCTTGTTGTTTCCCATTCCTGGTGTTCTGGCGCCATCATGTCGCTATTTCATGCCACTCCTTTTTTTTATTAAAAAATGGTGTTTTTCACAGAAAACATTATTTTCCTTTTAGAAACACAGAAGCCGTTTATTTAATCTACAAAAGTAAAGCAAATTCCCCTTCTGATGCCACAATTCTGGAGAGAGGTGGGAACACATGCACTGAGTGGCACAACTTTCAGCATTACTGATGGAGCCCAGGGTGGTACATCACTCTCAGAGAGGGCAGGGCTTTTCTTTTTCTCCGAGGCAAAAAGGGGTAGTTTGGGGTTGGGGCAGTTTAAACATAGACAAAGATTTTGTAGGGGATTTCTCCATCTTCCCCAAGAATAATCCACAGCAAAATAGATAAGAAACAGCCCTGCGCTATGTGGAATAAAAAAAAATTCCAATTCCATTCCTTAGTGGGAGTTTGTAACTGCTTAAAAAAATAAAGGAGAGGCATATCCTAATGGTGGTGGTGTTGGGGGGCTTCAAACCCAAAGGCCTGAGAGTAAAAGTCTCATGTGCTACCAGTTGCGCTACAGCACATATCCCAGTAGCAAAATATTGATCTGAAAAAACTCTTTCTAATGCTAAAGGACTATGGTTCAAACTGGACAGAGGGAATCAGTTCTCCTCAGCATTTGGCCAGTTTCCCCCCTCTCAAATTAGCCAAGAACACTCTTGGAGTTTTATAAATTAATTTGTTTTTCAAATTGTGTCAACTCTTTAGTAAATCTGGTTCATCCTCCAGGCCATTCACAGACACTTTACTGGGCCACCTGTGTAATTCATCTTCTTAGCCTCTGGGTGCTCCTTTTGCTCCCTGCCTGCCTGGGGAGAGTCACTATTACCAAAGGTTCATTCCAGGAGACAGGAGTGAAATCAGTTCTCAGCCTGGGTGCTGTTCTGAGTCCTTCACCCTCATTCCTTAGGTTATGGTGCCACCAGGTGGTCATTTCATGTCCCTCCCGGATTTTACACAGAAACACAATTTTCTGTGCACAGATCAATGGACATCATATTTCAGATGGCTGCCCTCGGAGCTGGTGCAGGGATGTTGGTGGGAGGTGAGTTGTGTCTCCATGACAGGGACATCTTTGTCCTATCCAGCACCCTCATTCCCTAGGAACCAGCCAGATCTTGGCTGCTTCTTCCCTCTGCAGGCCATGACAAGGGGCAGGGCAGGGCTGTAAAAAACCCATCCAAACCCAGGTCCCTTTATAACATGCCCAGAAACGATGGCTTCTAATCAGCCCTCAGCTCAGTTATCAGCATATGGGAACGAATGGTGTGAAATTGGTAAGTTCTTGTTATTTTTACAATATATTCCTTGCATGCTATGGGGAATTAACACAGCAGGATTGACTTCTCCATGCTACTTGATGGGGGGGGAAATCTGACAAAATATTGACTCTACTGATATTTGAATATTTTAATCTTTCTCTATTTTTGGAGGGGTGAGGCAGTAGATTAAATGAATGTAGTCTCTCCAAAAGAATAAATGTTTCTGTGGAAATTACTAAAATTTTAAAGGAAAGGAGTGAAACAAAATGGCCACACATTGCATCAGAACCTAAGAAATGAAAAAGAACACACATCTTTAATACACCAAACTTGTTGACATGCAACGCAATTCAACAATGCGCATCATCACAGGAACTCTCCAACCAACTCATCTTCCAAGGCTTCCAGTTCTCAGCCCTCTTACATCAGGAGGGAGACTGCAGGTGGCAAGCTGCTTGGGAAGGTACATGCTAACCCAAGCTTGCCCTTGCTCAATGACCTTTTTGGCCCACCAGCCACATGTCTTTCATCACGACACCCACTGTGGTCGAGGCTGCCATGTAGGGTTACCAACCAGCCAGGATTGCCCTGGAGTCTTCAGGAATTAAAGATCAATCTTTAATTAAAGGTTATATCATGTGATGAAAACTCCAGGAATATGTCCAACCAAAATTGGCAACTCTACCACCATGCCGGGATGTGACAGTGGAGACCCTGTGGTGGAAAGAGTAGTGCTTAACACCAAACACCAATCAGTTCCTCATCACAGACCCTACTGCTCGCCTGCCTGGCTTTGACTTGCCACATCATCACTGGGTCCTTCTTAACCGATTCTGGACTGGGCAAGGCCTATGTACAGCCAACCAGCACTGTTGGGGTCTTCGAGACAACCCAAGCTGCAGCTGCGGCACAGATCGAACAATGATACGCATTGTCGAAGAGTGCCCACCAACCAAATTCAGCGGTGGGCTCCGAGAGCTCCACTTGGCCACTGAGAATGCTATTGCTTGGCTTGGCGAACACACAAATGCTAAATAAATAAATAAATATTGACTCTGAAAAGTGATTTAACGCAACTCCTTTATATTTAAAGACATTTATTTTTATGCTAGGCAAAGATAAGGACAAAGCAATTTCAGTTATTGTGACACTAGGTTGAAGGATTATTGAATCTTATACAAATTGTAAAAATGTATTTCTAACTTGAGCTTCCTGTTATTAAAGGCCAGGTTTCCATGTTCAGTTCCAAATGTTAGCAGTTTATTCCTTTCAAAGATGGGGGATGTTGGTCATCTGAGAATGTCACTGTGGGAACACGACCAGGAAACATTATCTATCCTATCAGGATCACTCAGCTTGCTACCAACCACTATAATAGCATAAGCTGAGCAAGACAGACTAATGTATTGTCCATCCATTTAGGATAGTCGTGACACTTCCCATATGTAAATATGATCTTTGACCTGAATTAGCTGGGAAAACGTTAAATATTAGACAACATTTAAAACAAGAGCAATTGAAAAAATTAAGGAAAATCTATCATCATTGCCTTGTTTCAAACCAGGAATGTGTCAGATGTTAGACCAAGATGCTAATCACTACATTAGGAGAAACCATCTGTGGGTTTATGTCCCTTGTCGTGTATAAAAATTTTAGTCATGAAGTCTCATTCTCCCATAGAATTGGAGAAAACTGTGTTCTAAAATCTTAATGAAATCTGATGATATGAAATACTTCCCGGGTCTCTATTTTTATTTCATGCCAGATAAACTTTTGTGGCCAATTCTTTGATTTGATCTTCCCTTCTCATATTACGTGCTTTCTTTTCCTTCAAAGGAGTTGTGTGGTTACAGACACTGGCTGCTAAACTCACCAGATCCCTTCTTGTGTCGTTGGAACAGATTTGGTGTGTGAGCCTACACTATAGCATAATGCCCCTTAAAAACCTGGACTGTAATTTGCTCTAGCTCTGAAACTGAAAGACAGGAGAAACAAACAAAAACTTTAGTCTCATCACATCTCTACAAAACCATCTGTGATTTCTCTTTAAGACTCTCAGGGAAAAACCACCTGGGTTGAGCCTTCCCATATGAAATGGAGTTTGGATTATTTTGTGTGTTTGTTAGTTACAGAGGAAGTAGAAATTAGAAAGTGCTCCAGCTGCATTTGAATGATTTGGGAAATCAGACACTTTTACATGGGAAATGGAACCAGAACTCGAAGCCATTACACAATCATACATATACCCCCTCTTCTTCTCCTTCCTATAAGATGTTGCTGCAAATCAAGTGCAAGGTGGGGGAACTAGCCAGCTCAGAGTGGTGGAGACAGGGAGATGGGGATTTCCCCTCTAGGGGGCACTGTCCTCAGCTCTCATGTGACCCCAGCGCACAAGACTGGCTGGCTCAGGGCAGTGGGGTATGGAGCCTTTCCTTTCTAGGGGGCATCAACTCCAATTCAGCCCCATGGTGGGAGATTGGCTGGCTCAGGGGGTGGGAGATGGGGCTTGTCTCCTCTAGGGGGCACTGGCTCTGATCTGACCCCAGGGTAGGGGATCTAGCCAGCTCAGAGTGGGTTTTTTCGTTCTAGACTGTGCTGTCTCTGGTCCACCCACAAAGCAGGGGACCTGTCTGGCTCAGAGAGGCTGGGGAATAGGATATTGGACCTTTCCCATCTAAGGGGGTGCCAGCTGCAGTTGATAACTGAACGTCATTATACATCTCCTGCAAGAACCACTAGTGGCTCCAATGTTATTGAACCATGACGTATCTGAAATGCATCCAGGGAAAGTCTTTATTCTGTGATTAGCCAATGTAACTGCCTGCCACAGGATTCGAAGCAGGATCCACATTTATGTNATATCTGAAATGCATCCAGGGAAAGTCTTTCTGTGATTAGCCAATGTAACTGCCTGCCACAGGATTCGAAGCAGGATCCACATTTATGTGGATTATAAGAACAGCCAGAGACCTGATACAGAGCAGAGGAAATATCTACAGGGCTCTGCCAGGGCACGAGCCAACCCTGAACTGCCTGGTTTTATGGGGAAACTGCCCCTCTGGACAGTTATTCCAGATCTGGCCTCGGCAACAGGTGTGTGCGTGGGGGCGATATACAGGGTTAGAAGAGCCCATTGGTCTGAGGCAGGAGGGGCATCTGGGAGTCAGGACTCCTGGGTTCTACATATATTAAGGAAGCCTCCCAGCTACTGCAGCAGTGGGAGGAATCTTATCCCCGGTGCACAGTGGGTGAGATCACAGCAACAGAACTGGAACTAGAACCCAGGCGTCCTGACGAGCAGCACCCCCCGCCCTAGCCCACAGGACCCTCCTCCCCAGCCCCAGCATAGAACCCAGGTGTCCTGCCCCCCTTAGAGGGTGGTGGTTGCATATTTCACCCGGACAGCCCCGATAGCTGCTTCCCCCCTGTCTAGGCTGTAGGCGGAGGGAGCCCGCCAGGGGCCCAGTCCCCCCACACTCAGCAGCCTCCTGGTAACACGTCGGAAGGAGGGCACAGGGGGGTCGCGGTGGATCCGCAGCTCCTTGGTGGTGCGGAAGGTTGGGGGCTCTATGGGGCTCTTGAAGCTGCTGAGATGCATCATGGGGGGCGCTGCCAGCTCCCCCTTTTTCAGCAGCTGGTACCGCACCAGCCGTGCTCCCGGGGGACCCCTCAGAGCTGGGCGATACCAGCCCAGATATACCCAGCCCATCCAGCCCACGAGAGCCAGCATGGGCAGCAGCAGCAGCAGCAAGGAGGCCAGGTAGAGCATCAGGTGCAGCAGGCAGCAATGGGCTAGTACCCAGTGGCCCCACTGTGGGCCCTCCCTGCCCTGCTGACGCCCAGCCACGGGTATCGCTGGGGGTGGGGTGGGGCATGTGCAGAGGCGGGGAGCCCCATTCGGAGGGGGTGACTGGTGGCAGGGGGTGATGTGGAGAGGGCTGGTATGGAAGGGAGGCGAGGGGATAAGGGTGGTGGTGGGAGTCATGAGGGTGCTGGGGAGCCGTGGGGGTGCTGGGGATGCAGGTTCTGGGGCAGTAGTGGGGGGCAGGGTGGTGGTGATTGGGGGCAGGGCGGTGGAGGGGGCAGTAGTGGTGGGGGGTAAGGGGCTGGTTGGGGGTAGGGTGGTGGAGGGGGCAGTAGTTGGGGGCACAGGGGTGGTTGAGGGCAGGGTGGTGGAGGAGGCAGTAGTTGGGGGCACAGGGGTGGTTGGGGGCAGGGTGGTGGAGGGGGCAGTAGTTGGGAGCACGGGGGTGGTTGGGGGCAGGGTGGTGGAGGGGGCAGTAGTGGGGGGCACAGGGGTTCCCTCCTCTGTCATTGTCCCATCTATATCCAAGTCTGCATCATTGTCTGCGTCCCCTGCTTTGCCGCAGGCCTGCTGGAACTCGAGGATGGGTCTCCCGTGGTGTTTGAGGGGCGCATCGCACACGGGGCTCTGGGGTTTCTTCTCGGTCAGCAGCCCGTGTGGCCCCTGCTTCTCAGTGTAGATGCTGTCGTCGTTGTCAGCGATCCAGCCCCGCAGATAGGCCAGGCCACAGTCACAGCGCCAGGGGTTCCCTGCTAGGTAGACATAGGCAATGTACTCCTCGTGGAAGAAGCCGCTGGGCAGAGTGCGGAGCTGGTTCCCTGACAGCCACAGCTTATCCAGCTCCAGCCCAGCCAACAGCCCCTGCGGCAGCTCCTCCAGGGCATTATCAGACAGATCCAGGTCCTTCAACCCGGCCAGGCCCTCAAAGGCCTCTTCTGGCAGCGTCCGCAGCTGGTTCCTCCGTAGATTCAGCTCCTTCAGCTTCCCCACAGCCCGGAAGGCCCCTGGCAGCAGCCCTGAAATGTTGTTGTGAGCCAGGGCCAGGCGGGTGAGGGCAGGCAGGCCCTGCAGTGTGGGCAGCACCCCCAGGGCATTGTGGGACAGGACCAGCTCCTGCAATAAGGGCAGGGGAGGCCCAGTGTTCAGCGCACCCATTCCGTTGCCTGACAGGTCCAGCTCAGCCAGCTCAGGGAGGTGCTGGAAGGAGGCAGTGGACACGGACGCCAGGCGGTTGGTGCTGAGCAGCAGGATGCTGGTGTTCCTGGGCAGGGCAAGTGGCACCATGCTGAGCCCCTGCCCAGAGCAGTTGACCTGCAGTCGGTCCTTGATCAGATTCATCTCGGACGGGCATGGCTCCCCTGGACCCTCAGCGCCAGCCACAGAGAGCAGGGCCAGGAGGGCTAGGTGAGGTGAGGTGGGGCACAGCATGGTCTGCAGGGGAGACAAGAGCATGCTCAGGACACAGACATCACAGGGTATGTCTACACGAACCAGCTCAGACTGCAACAATGCAGTGACCCTGTGAATGTTAACTGAGGCTTATGACTCCCCAGTCTGGAGTGCTGGGGGACAACTCCCGGTGGGATATCCCACAATGGTCCCATCTACACCAACCCAGCTGGTGCTGCAACAGCGTTGGGTCCCCTGAGCAGATACTAGCTCTAATAACAAGGGCTCCCTAGCTCCCCAGTGCCCTCTGTCCCATCAGGCACCTGCACCCTGACCACGCTGGGACCATCTACACTAACCCTGCTGGTGCTGTAACAATGTCAGGGAGCTGCCATTAGAACCACTTACAGGGAGTTGACTCCCCCACACCTGCTCCCCATCTCCCAGACTGGACTAAACTCAAAAGGTTTGAATCAATCCCTGTCGTTTCCCTTCCACCCAATCCTGTATCTTCTGCTCCCCTTATAGCCAAGGCAGCTGGTCCAGCCAGGAGACACCCCCCCCCCCCCCCCCCCCCCCCCCCCCCCCCCCCCCCCCCCCCCCCCNCCTCCAGTCCCCACCTGCCTGTATCCCCTGCCTTTGCTTCAACCACCTCCCCCAGTGGCATCTGCGTGAGGGGAGCATGATTAAAGCATCTGGTATTTAGTGCCTTCAGCACCGGGTGAGGGATCACTGTATAAACAGCCCCTGTGCCCCACTCCAGAGGGGGTACATCCCTGGATTAAACAGCTTCCCCCCACGCGGAGTTCCCTGTACAAACAGCTGCCCCACCCCAGAGGTGGCTGCATCTCACTGATGCTTACCCATCCCTGTGGACTCACCTGGAGTCTCTGCTGGGGTTGCTCTCCCACCTGTGTCGCCCTCACTCCCAGCTGTGGATTGAGAGGTTGCTCTGGGGGTAGCTTTTCCCACTGGGCTGACTGACTGCATCAGGGATCCTGAGCCCAACCCCTCATATCAGCCTCTGCAGCTGCTGGGTGGTGGGTATGTGGTTTCCTGTGACATCAAACAGAGACACTGATCCCCCCTCCCCCATTCCTACCCTCAAGGCATTAAAAGCCCCCATAGAGGTCACATCACAGTCCAGCCAGATTACACACTGCTTTCTGATCCACTCCATAAACTATTGCCCCACTCCAGAAACTGTATCTCAGAACCGGGCAAGGGATCCCCATACAAATAGCAGGTATACTCCGGAAGGGGATGCATCTTAGTGTGAGGCAAATGATGGTTGTACAACCAGCTGTCCCACCCCAGAGGCATCTGCATTACAGCACTGGGCAAGAGCTCCTTTTATAAACAGCCTTTGTGCCCTTCCCCAGAGGTGGTTGCATCTAGATTAATAAATTCCAAGGCCAGAAGGGACCACTGTGATCATTTAGTCTGACCTCCTGGCTAATACAGGCCAGAGACCTGCTCCCAAATAATCCTTAGAGCAGAGCTTTTAGAAAAATATCCAATCTTGATTTATAAATTGTCAGTGATGGAGAATCCACCACGACCCTTGGTAAATGGTTCCAGTGGTTAATTACTCTCCCCATGCAAAATTGAGGCCTTATTTCCAGTCTGAATTTGTCTAGCTTCCACTTCTAGCCATTGGATCTTGTTCCACCTTTCTCTGCTAGTTTGAAGAACACATGATCAAAGATTTGTTGCCCATACAGATACTTATAGAGGTAACCAAGTCACCCCTTAACCGTCTCTTTGTTTGTCTCTTGGTGTGAGGTGAGGGACCCTATGTAAATAGCCCCGGACACCCACACCAGAGGAAGCTGCATCTCAGTGGTGGGGGACAGATTCCCTTATAAAATAACCTTCATTCCGCACACCAGATCCAGCTTCCAGGTCCGTGTCAGTGGCAGACAGTGAACCCAGTATAAACAGCCCCCACCACCCACTGGAGAAGCAGCTCTTTCTCAGCGCTGGGTGAGGGATCCCAGCTCTACAGCTTCTCAGCATGGCATGGGTTAACTGCCTCAGGAGATTGGGGAGGTTATTATTAACTGCGGAAGGAGTGACTGGGGTCTGGGCAAGGAGATAAATGGGAGCAGGAAGGGATTGTCCTTTGTCATCCTTACCACTCTCGGTTCCTCTAGCAACGTCCCCTGTCCCACAGGGCTGTTAGACGCACACACAGTCCAGTGGCTACAGTCCTGGTGTCCTGTGTGTGATCCCACCGGGGTTAGCTGTCCCCTCTCCCCTAGATGTGTTCTCTGGCCTGTCAATGCTTTGATGTTTTGCGAGCAGGCGTTGGAGAGTTGGGGGGGTGTATCGGGGTCAGCAGGGACCTCCTGATTCCAACTCACATAAAGGGTTAGCAAGAGGGGTTCAGGCCCTTCCAGAACCGGTTATGTGGGGGAGTGCACAGGGGGAGTCAGGCTCTCATAAATGGGCGAGAGGCCCCAGATCCTGACACACATACACAGGGGCAGGGAGCAGGACTCAGGTACCCCCAGAGAGGCCAGGCCCCCTATATCCCAACTCACATGTGGGGGCAGGAAAGGGGCTTAGACTCCGTTGCTGGGGCAGAGGGCTCCCAGATCCTGCCAGATCCTCCCAGATACCTCGCAAAGGTAGGAAGAGGGGCTAGCCCCCCCCACCCCCACCCCCAGGTCTTAGCATACACACAGAAGGGGGGAATATGGGGCTGACTTGATAAGCACTCCGGCTGCTATTCTCCCCAGCCCTCCTGCCACTCACCCCATATTCCCTCTTCCCTGTGTCCTTCCTCCTCACCTGAGTCCCCCAACACTTCTCACCACCCCATCCCCATTTATCCCCCTTCCCACAATACTCATTCCCCTCAGTGCAACCCCAAAACTTTCCCCCTATTCCCCCACTCCTCCACCCAATGCACATCAATTTTTTTACAAAAATACTTTGATTACTTTGCCTCCAAATAAAATAATAAAAATCCTAGACAGCGACAGATTTTTTTCTGCAACATTTTCTAGATTTCTGCCAAGTGTGGGACTTAAATGGACAGGGAGAGGTGGGTCTTGTTTAAAGGCTTACCTACAAGTAGCCTTGTGCTATCCTGCTGCAATTAAATATATAGTCTATAATCACTGTCTGTGCATGCTCAGTGTACTCTATTTGGCGTGTGAGCCAAGGCATGGTGACACACCTAACAGAAGAACCAAACTCTTTGGCTGATAACACTGTAATTTGATTTCCCCCAAAGGGCTGGTGTGTAACTTTAGGGTAACTTTCAAATGACTGAGAGCCTGGTGCGATGACCTCAGCTGTGTTTTGATCTCTATCCCTGTGCAAAAAATCATTGCCAAAACATGTCAACTTTAGTCTGGTGTGTGTGTGTGTGTGTGTGTGTGTGTGTGTGTGTGTGTGTGTGTGTGTGTGTGTGTGTGTGTGTGTGTGTGTGTGTGTGTGTGTGTGTGTGTGTGCCGCTTGTTCAAATGGCCCTAAATTTGGGTCACTAACCAAACCCCATGCCACCATGAGGAACACAAAATGTCATAGAATCATAGAATATCAGGGTTGGAAGAGAGGTCATCTAGTCCAACCCCCTGCTCAAAGCAGGACCAATCCCCAACTAAATCATCCCAGCCAGGGCTCCATCTTCTAGTCCCTATTGAAACAAACTACTCCTGGCTAGTTCACCAAATCTGTTACCTGGGATTATCTGAACCCGAATCTGTAGTAATTTAAAAAACGGGGAAAGAAAATACATCTGGAAAATCAGGTTGTTGCTAGATATTAATAGAGCAACTGAAAGGATTAAACACCAAGAAGGGCTTTCTTGGGGTCCAGCTTAAAGGTTACAAAAACAAAACAAAAGCACCTGTGTTTAGCACAAAGGAATCCACAAGCCCAAAATAAAGAGATAAACCTGATCGCGTCTAACTAAACATTTCCTGATCTACTTACATAGCTGTGGTCTAAAATGAGTAGTTCCTAGGTATGATGCTGATGATTTTTCATACCTGGCCCAAGCCTTACAGCATAGCTGCTCTCACTCTCCCCGAGAGAACAACAACACACAGACAAAGGGGAAGTTTTTTCTCAATTTTAAAAAGTTCTGGTCTTCCCATTGGCTCTTTTGGCCAGGTGCCAACTCACTTCCTCTTACCAAAGCATTTCAGTGAGACTTCTTAACCCTTTACAGGCAAGGCAAGTAGAGAACAGCTACTAAGAAGGATTTTTATAGCTAACTGACTGGCTGGGTGTCCATAAAAGGGTGCTACCACATCCCCCCACCCCCCAAGGAGGGACTGATAGAGGGGGATTGTAATGGAGTGTGTGTAAGCGGGGGAATGGCCCTGCTATTGTGGGTAATCTTACTCCTGGCTTCTGCACTACCCTGGTGGAATAGGATACAGAAAGGATCTGAGTCCTTGCTCCCACTCCCTTTGCCCAGAGGCCTGCCTGACTTCGAGGACTCCCCTTCCACTCTCCCAGGAGGAGGCAGAGTCCTCGTATCCCAGACAAGGCTGGGCCCATGATTCCTGGAAGTCTTAACCTCCGGTCTTCTCGTGGTCACTTAGGACGGGGATAGAGTGACCACACCAGCCATTTCCCTGACCCACTGATCGCTATATTAAGTGCAAACCAAATACAATTTATTAAACAGCAACTGTAAGAGAAATAAGGGGAAAATGAAAACATTTAAAGGAACAAGGAACCTGCCCTATGGGCATGGGAAACGCCATAACCAGCCGTCTCAGCAATATAAGAAAAGTTCAGTCTGTTCACAGCCACGGGACAAGGGGTCACTGTAGAGGGAGCTGCTCCCCAGTCTGCCCAAACCCCAGGCAGCCGGCGAGTGCCTGCACCCAGACCCCCCATCCCAAGTCCCACCGCACTGCCCGCCCCCCGCTGAGCCCCATCCCCTGCATCCAGACCCCCACCCCTACACCCAGATCACCCCCTGCTGAGCCCCCCTGCGCCCAGATCCCCACTCCCCTGGGCCCCAACCAGCTGCATGCAGACCCCCACCCCACCAAGCTCCACTCCCCCAGCACTCAGACCCCACTCCTGAGCCCCCCACACCCAGATTGCCCCACTCCCCCCGCAGAACCACAACCTGGACCCCCCTGCAGAGTTCCAGTCCCCCTGCACCTGGAAGCCCTCAATGAGCCCCTGTGCATCCAAATCCCCCCTGCACCCAGAAACCCCCACCTAGCCACTTGCACCCAGATTGCCCCACACAGAACCCTCTCACCCCACGCTAAGCCCCTCCACCCTTGGATCCTGCTGGGCTGAGTTTGCCTGCCCCACACCTGGATTGGGGGCCAGGGCTGGGCATGTGCAAGACTCTGTCCCTCTCACTTGCTAGCTTGGAGTGCCTGGTGTGGAGTGGCAGTGCCCCAGGGTGCTTCTGGGCCAGGCCCGGCCCTTGCACTGTGTCAAGGTCAGGTGCAGCCTCAGTGGTGAGTCCGTGTCCTGGGGAGGGGTGGTGCTGCAGGGTGATCTCCCACCTCTGTGCAGCCAGTGGCCTGTGCTCCCCACTGCCACGTTGTGGGGATTTATTGATTGATTGACAAATAAAATATGCAGAATTTTTCAGAATTTTAAAATATTGTGTGCATAATTTTTTTTTTTTTGGCACAGAATTCCCTCAGGAGTACTTTTACAAGAGGAGGCTGGACGAGCTTGTTGTGTTTAGCCTAATAAACTGCAAGCAGAGGGGATCTGCTCTCTATAAATACACCAGGGAGGGAGAAGAGCTATGGAAGCTAAAGGACAACGTTGGCTCAGGAAGAAATGGGGCTAAAGTGGCCATGAGTAAATGTAAATTGGAAATTAAAAGGTTTCTCACCATCAGAGGAGTGAGGTTTTGGAACAGCCTCCCAATAGGAGCAGCAGGGACTAGAAACTGAGCTGGTTTTAAGATGGCCTTTGGATTATATGACAGGGTTGCCTGAGAGAGCTGGGGACTGGACCTGATGACCCACAAGCTCCGTTCTAGTCCGTTGTTTGTCCCTGCACTGAGCCTGGGATAAGATTCCTGTTAACAGACTAGCACCAACCTCCATGCACAGCGGAGATGAGCACAGAGGGGTGATTCTGCAAACGGGGCTGGAGCTACTGGAGATGTCACTTGTGTGCCATCAGACATAGCATTCCCGGTGTGTTAACAGGAAGAGGCCCTAGTCAATGGGGCCCCAGTGCCAAGGGTGTGTGGATACAGTAGCGGCGCCAGCTCTTCCGGCGCCCTAGGCGGCGGAAGGTCCCGCCCCCGAAATGCCGCCCCCAACAGCGGCGGCGGCGGAAGGTCCCTCCCCCAAAATTGAACGGACGGACGGGGCGCCGGCGCCCCCAAAATAGCAGCGCCCTAGGCGACTGCCTAGGTCGCCTAATGGGTTGCGCCGGCCCTGTGTGGATACACTGTCATGGAAAGGGGATTATGGTGGGGAGGAGGGAAATAAGCATGGGAGTGATTGTTGGTGCCTCACCATTGGATGGCTGGACCTGGCACATGTGTTTGAAATTCTCCAAGGTATGCAGGAGCGGGCAACGGATGAGACTTTTCCAATGGACCCATGTGAATTAGGAACACAATTCCCAGTGAAAGTGGACATGGCCTGTGCACCTAACTCACTTAGGGCTTGTCTATGCAGGTACATTTAAAGGCATTATTAATCTAGTATAATTATACTGGAATAGTTAAACCAGATTAAACCCTTGTGTGGATGAACCACCTTCAGAATAAATGTGGCCTTAATTAGATTTATCTTAATTCACACAGGAGTTTATTTCAATTCAACTAATCCAGTTTAAATTAATCTCTAGTTAATTTTGATTAATTAATTTTCCTGAGTGTAGACAAAGCCTTCGGAACTTTGGACAATCCCACCCACATGGATGAGAGCAGCGTCGCGGTGTTGCTCAGGGCGGGGGGGGGGGGGGGGGGGGGGACAACGACTCTTGCTCTACTTCATATGGCCCTAGCTATGAACTCAGTCCTGGGTGTCTGCCAGCCAGAGAGAAGGGTTTCAGCAGCCCCTGTACAGAGGCAGGGAGGTAGCTGGGCGCTCCATGGGGAAGCCAAGAGATGCCATACTCAGAGCATGGTGCCAGAGCCCCAGACGTTCGCTCTAGGCAGCAGGAGCATGGGGATTGGAAACACTTTGTTCACACAGTCACTAGCTGCATACAGGACGCACGGGGGCTACATACAGCACCTTTGGCCTTGTGAAAGTAAACTGCTGAGTTAGTTGTTGTGTGTATAGAGTTGTTGGAAGTAAAACCTGTGAGTGGATGAGACAGTGATGTCACATCTGAGGACTCTGAAGGCCCATGGGGTTGCTAGAAGCCACCATGGGACAAGGACTGGCAGAAGGGAGAGCTGAGGCTCTCTGGCCCTATGGGGGTTGTTCTGGGGTCTCAATGAAGGTGCCAGGAATGGACTTTCAAGATTTGTCCATCAGGGACTGTATGGTTCCAGCTACTTTGTCTCAATGTCTCTTTACCAGTTCGGAGGATACAGGACTCAGCAGCTTCTGAGAAGGAAGTTGGGCTGGGATTGGTAGTAAGACTTTCCTGTGCTTGGGAGGGTAAAGGGGCCATCTCTAGTTGAACAGTAACTGAGTTCATTCACCGGTTTACTGGTAAGTAAGAGTTTGTCCAGAGGGGAGTTATGGTGACTGGGGGTTTCTGGCAGCGGCCTCCAGAAAGCACCTACCACAGGGGTAGGCAACCTATGGCACGCGTGCCGAAGGCGGCACGCAAGCTGATTTTCAGTGGCACTCGCAGTGCCCAGGTCCCGGCCACCGGTCCGGGGGGCTCTGCATTTTAATTTAATTTAAAGTAAAGCTTCTTAAACATTTTAAAAACCTTATTTACTTTACAGACAACAATAGTTTAGTTATATATTGTAGACTTATAGAAAGAGACCTTCTAAAACGTTAAAATGTATGACTGGCACGCGAAACCTTAAATTAGAGTGAATAAATGAAGACTCGGCACCCCACTTCTGAAAGGTTGCCGACCCCTGACCTACCATATATATCAGCGAGCCCCCTGCTTATTGGGACAGAGCCCTCAGAATAGGGGAGCCCAGTGAGGGCTGATATGAGGTAAAATTTACAAATGCAAAACTCAGAGTTGGCCGCAGCTGCCCAAGCCTGGGGCGTAGGAACCCTGGGGCCGTACAAGTTCTCATCATCCCTGCCTGACCCGTCATTCAGGAGGCTGTTCGGTTTGGCTACAGCATAAAACTTTCCTCATTACATCATTTCCCCCGCTAAATTACCAGTTTTGCTGTTTGCATGTAACTACTGCTTAAAGCACAAGCCTCTCCAGCCTGAGCTAAAAGGCCTCCCTGTTAACCAAGTCTGGAGCAGGTTCATCAGCCACTTAGTTCATCAGCCAGTTACCACTAGAGGGGGCCAGTGTGCTGCACTGAGCAGGTGTCGGGGGGGGGGGTGGGGGGGTGTCACACTTTTTTTAAAACCTAAACATCCCTGGGAGTCTGTCAGTGGAGATGGGGCGTCTCTCTCAAAGCTCCGCTCCAGCTCTGGGTCAGAGGCAGGAATCACTGGGGGAGATTCTCTGGCCTGGGTTAGGCAGGAGGCTGGGCTGGATGGGCACAATGGGCCCTGCTGGCCTTCAAATTTACAAATCTGTGAAGTGTGGGGTTTCTTGCACCTTCTTCTGCAGTATCAAGTGCAGGGCATTGTCAGCGAGAAGAGACTGGGCTAGACGGACCACGGTGCTGAGCCAGTCCAGTAATCCCAATGGGCCAATTTATTTGCATCAAACAGCTCGTTCACCCCCAGTGTTGCCAGCTCGGGTGATTTTTACTTCGAGCTTTGTGATACTCCACTATTTTTTCCCTTAAAGCCCCAGCACTTGGGGCCATGTATTTATGGGAGAATCTCAGCTTTTATGTTTGGGGAAAAGAATAGTATGTTTCCAGCCCTAGAGGTTAGAGGGGGAAAGATAAGTGCTAAAGATTAAAACAACAGAATTTTAAAAAATGTACCTATTTAAAAATAATCTCATTTTTAAGCTGCTCTGATATTCATCATTTGTTAACTTTTTGGGTTGGCAAAATTATGGGCCAATTTATTTGCAGCCATCGATTTGTTCCTCCCCATTATTCTCTGACCCGATCTCTGGAATTTGTTCCTTGTTGTTCCAGCACCGCAGGCCGTGTGGGAATCCCGCCCTGTGTGGTTGGTGCAAAGGAGTTGGTTAGCGCCACCTAGTCCAAGGCGTGGATTTGAAGAGCCAGAATCTCTTCAGTCATCTTGGAATTCAGGACCAGGCCAAAGCAGCCTCCCAGCTCAGGGATCAATGCTCATCATAAGGCACTTGCTGCGAAGTGCTCTGTAGGATGATCTACCCCCTGCCTTCCATCCCAGGTAGAGAGACGCCTTCTATTTGCACTGGTGGAGCCTACTTAGAAGCAGAGTTAAATTGGTGCAAATCTTGGTGGTTTAGGGAAACAACTTGTTTCCCTGTTTACATGGGAGATTTGCACCAGGGCTGGAATTGAGGCTTAATCCCCAATGTAGCTAAAGCCTGAGTCACAGAGGAAGGGCTCTAATCTACATGTTTGGGCCCTGATCATGTGATCTGATACTTATACCTGTATGGAGCTGATGCTTTGGAATGACTAGGGCCAAGCACAGGGAAGAGCATCCATCTGTATTGATCCACATGCAGCACTGAGAGTCACTGGGGTCTAATGACTAGCATGCTGGACTGGGACACAGGACACCCGGGTTCATCCTCAGCTCTAAAACTGGTTTGCTGGGTGACCTTAGGCAAGTCACTTCCCTGCTCTGTGCCTTGTTTCTTGTCCTCCCTTTGTCTATTTTGAGTATAAGCTCTTCCGGGCAGGGGCTGTGTGCGACTATAACGCAAATTACAGGCTGCATTGTATGGGTGTGTAATGGCCTCCACAGCACCCCCTTGAGGCATGGGACGGCCCTGAAGCCACAGTTTCTCTTTCCTCAGTAATTTCTCAGAGGCTTTCTCGTAACCAGTAACTCCCATATTGGGCTGACTTGTTATCATAAACGGCTACAAAATAATGCCATCAAAGTCCAAGTCGGAAGTTGATATATTTTAAAGTTTATATACATCCATCGTTCTCGACTCTTCATCCAGCCACTCCCAGGCCTTCTGCCAGGAGTCTCCCCTACCGTGCTGGAGTCTTTTCTCCACTGGTGTCTTAGAGCAGGGGTTCCCAAACTGTGGGCTGTGGCCCAAAGGTGAGGCACAACCCAGTCCCAGGTGGTCTGCCATAGGTGGAGTTTGGGGGCAAATGAGGGGGTGTTGCCCCCCCCCCAAAAAAACTATACGTTGGCGGAGTGGCAGCTGGTGATGGCCCTAGGGTTGCCAACTTTCCAATTTCCCAACACTGGATAGTACAGCAGGAGCGCTGGTACCTCCCCCCATGCCCTGCTCCGCCTCTCCCCCCAAGGCCCCACCCTCCATTTACTCCTCATCCCCTCTCCCCACTGTCACTCGCTGCTCTCCCCCCTCCCCCTTTCCCATTGCACGCTTGCATCTGTATTGTTCTTAAGGTTGTGGTGGTGGTAGATTTTTTTTAACATCATGCAAATATAATGAGCCAAACAATATTGTTCTATCATGAGAAAAAATTCTACTCGGGAAGAAAAATTAAAATAAAAAATTTGGTTAAATTAGGCTTGTAAAAGTACTTTTTTTTCTTTAGTACTTTTTAAAAAAGTGTTTGTTCTGTGATTATTACTGTTCCATGTGACAGCACGACTAAGCCCATTATACAAGGCTACACTGCACAATCAACTATGGGGGACACTTTAGGAATAATCTGAACTATCCTGCCATGATTCAGCTCAGACTAGGTTGTCATTTCAGGAAATACAAAATAATGGAGCTATTTTTTCTGTGGAATGAGCTTTACCTATGTATAGAAAACTAGAACAGAGGATGGAATTTGCTGCTACCGTCCAGCTGTGACGCAGCAGCACAGAACGCTGTCCTGGGGAGAGAGACAGCCAGTGAGGGGGCAGCTTGAGCTGGGGAGGGGGCTGGGAATCCACTCAAAGGAGCAGCTGGGAAAAGCTGTTACAGAAGGAGAAGAATTGAGATGCGGAGCTAGCGGATGAACTGGAGCTTGGGTAGAAGGGGAGGTGATTTTTTAAAACAAGAACAAGAGAATAAAAGTGGGGGACTGGGAAGTGAGAAGAAGGAAAATAGAAAAGGTGTCGGGCCATGAGAAGCAGAAAAAAATAGACCTGGGTACATAAGCAGGCACTATGAGAGAAGGGAAGTGAAGGGAAAGAAAATCTACAGACTTACTCAGAAAGAGAGGATCAAGGGAAAAACCAGAAGGAACTGCCACTGAGGGAAAGGGGGATTGATCTGTGTTAGATGCAAAGAGATCCTGAAAAGGGTAAACAAGAAGCCCACCCACAAAGGACTTAAATTACACGAGCAGAGAGAATGGCAGTGTGAACATCTGTGGAAGGAATACAGTTCAAAGGTGCCTAATGGACAAGTGAGGCCCACTAGGTGAAGAAACCCCGCTTGTGGATAAACTCAGTGCAAAGAGGTACAGCCACAGGAACATCGACTCTATGGAGCACTTCAGGCTGAAGAGAAAGAAAGAACAGGACAGCAAGAGTGGAGCTGGACTTACAGCCAAGGAGAGGAAAAGTTGATTCTTCTCTGAAGTGACACAGTATATAGGAGAGTCAACTGTTGTTCTTGTTCATAACAATGCATTTGTCACTAACTGCACAGTGTGTACAAGCTGACAAAGGTTAATGAGTTGGTAACCTATGGTATATTATTATAAGTAGCAAGTCTTTGGTAATGTTCTATAGTATTTATGCTCCTGGTACAATTTTGATGTTTTTCCCTTATAAAGTTCTAAAAGATTAAAATGATCCCTTTTGTCTTGGTTAGGCTATGCTAACTGTGCGGAGAGGCAAACTCCACATCAGCAACAGCTCCACGGAGGAGCCACTAATTAATATCCCCAGCAGGACGTGCAACTAGAGTGGAGTACAGACTGGCCTACCAGGGTGTCAGAAGGCATGTAGTGAACAAGGTGGAAGATGAAGGTCTTGTGGTTAAAGAAGTTGAATGCTGACCTGGCAAGTCACTTACATTCAACTTGTCATAGGTAGCCTCTGCTATGTACATCGGCCAAACTGGACAGTCTCTAAGGAAAAGGATAAATGGACACAAATCAGATATTAGGAATGGCAATATACAAAAACCTGTAGGAGAACACTTCAACCTCCCTGGCCACACAATAGCAGATCTTAAGGTGGCCATCCTACAGCAAAAAAACTTCAGGACCAGACTTCAAAGAGAAACTGCTGAGCTTCAGTTCATCTGCAAATTTGACACCATCAGCTCAGGATTAAACAAAGACTGTGAATGGCTTGCCAACTACAGAACCAGTTTCTCCTCCCTTGGTTTTCACACCTCTACTGCTAGAACAGGGCCTCATCCTCCCTGATTGAACTAACCTCGTTATCTCTAGCTTGCTTCTTGCTTGCATATATATACCTGCCCCTGGAGATTTCCACTACTTGCATCCGAAGAAGTGGGTATTCACCCACGAAAGCTCATGCTGCAAAACCTCTGTTAGTCTATAAGGTGCCACAGGATTCTTTGCTGCTTTTAGTTAGTGTATGTTCTGCATTTTCTGAGTGCTCAGCTTTAGAGAGCTGGGTCTGATTTACAGAAGTGCTGAGTACTCACAGCTGCAACTCAGGTCAATGGGAGCTGTGCTTGAATATATAAAGTGCTATAAAAATGCTCAGTGCTCTGAAAAATCTGGCCCTAGGCATCTCCAATTGGGCACCCAAAATTTGAGGCACTTCTAACAATTTTGGCTTTCATTTTGGTGTAAAATAGGGAAAACAATTATTCCTTACACTCACAGAGGGTTTGTGAAGATATAAATGTATTAATATCTGTAAAGAAGTAAGAGGACAACATCATAAACAAACTAGGGAAATACAACCTAGATGGAGTTATTATAAGGTGAGTGCATAACTGGTTGGATAACCATTCCCAGAGAGTAGTTATCAATGGTTCACAGGGCATAATGAGTGGGGTCCTGCAGGGATCAGTTCTGGGTCTGGTTCTTTTCAATGTCTTCATCAATGATTTAGATGATGGCATAGAAAGTACACTTATAAAGTTTCAAGTATCAGGGGGTAGCCGTGTTAGTCTGTATCCACAAAAACAACAAGGAGTCCGGTGGCACCTTAAAGACTAACAGATTTATTTGGGCATAAGCTTTCGTGGGTAAAAAAACACTTCTTCAGATGCATGGAGTGAAAATTACAAATGCAGGCATTATATACTGACACATGAAGAGAAGGGAGTTACCTCACAAGTGGAGAACCAGTGTTGACAGGGCCAATTCAGTCAGGGTGGATGTAGTCCATTCCCAATAATTGCTGAGGAGGTGTCAATTCCAGGAGAGGCAAAGCTGCCTCTGTAGTGAGCCAACCACTCCCAGTCCCTATTTAAACCCAAATTAATGGTGTTAAATTTGCAAATGAATTTTAGTTCTGCAGTTTCTCTTTGAAGTCTGTTTCTGAAGTTTTTTTGTCCAAGTTTAAATCTGTTATAGAATGTCCAGGAAGATTGAAGGGTTCTCCTACTGGTTTTTGTATGTTACCATTCCTGATGTCCGATTTGTGTCCATTTATTCTTTTATCTAGGGACTGTCCGGTTTGGCCAATGTACATGGCAGTGGGGCATTGCTGGCACATGATGGCATATATAACATTAGTAGACATGCAGGTGAATGAGCCCCTGATGGTAATATGAAGATTACTAGAGTTTATGAAGTTTGCGGACGATACCAAGCTGGAAAGGGTTGCAAGTGCTTTGGAGAATAGGATTAAAATTAATGGCATGTTAAACTGTCTTGGAATAAGAGGGAAGGTCCTCTCATGGATCAGTAACTGGTTAATAGGAAACAATTGTCAGTTTTCAGAATGGAGAGAGGTAACCAGTGGTGTCCCCCAGGGGTCTGTACTGGGACCAGTACTATTCAACATATTCATAAAAGATCTGGAAAAAGGGGTAAACAGTGAGGTGGCAAAATTTGCAAATGATACAAAACTACTCAAGATAGTTAAGTCCAAAGCAGACTGCAAAGTGTTACAAAGGGATCTTACAAAACTGAGTGACTGGGCAACAAAATGGTAGATGAAATTCAATGTTGATAAATGCAAAGTAATGCAAATTGGAAAACATAATTCCAACTATACATATAAAGTGATGAGGTCTAAATTAGCAGTTACCACTCAAGAAAGAGATCTTGGAGTCTTTGTGGATAGTTCTCTGAAAACATCCACTCAATGTGCAGTGGCAGTCAAAAAAGCTAACAGAATGTTGGGAATCATTAAGAAAGGGATAGATAATAAGACTGAAAATATCATATTGCCTCTATATAAATCCATGGTGCACCCACATCTTGTATACTGTGTGCAGATGTGGTCACCCCATCTCAAAAAAGATATAGTTGACTTGGAAAAGGTTCAGAAAAGGGCAACAAAAATTATTAGGGGCATGGAACAGCTGTCGTATGAGGAGAGATTAATAAGACTGGGATTTTTCAGCTTGGAAAAGAGACGACTAAGGCGGGATATGATTGAGATCTATAAAATCATGACTGGTGTGGAGAAAGTAAATAAGGAAGTGTTATTTACTCCTTCTCATAAAACAAGAATTAGGGGTCACCAAATTAAATTAACGACAGATTTCAGAGTAATAGCCGTGTTAGTCTGTATCCGCAAAAAGAATAGGAGTACTTGTGGCACCTTAGAGACTAACTAATTTATTGTAGCATAAACTTATGCTACAATAAATTTGTTAGTCTCTAAGGTGCCACAAGTACTCCTATTCTTTTTGCAAATTAAATTAATAGGCAGCAGGTTTAAAACAAATAAAAGGAAGTATTTCTTTACACAATGCACAGTGAACCCATGGAACTCTTTGCCAGAGGATGTTGTGAAGGCCAAGACTATAACAGGGTTAAAAAAAGAACGAGATAAGTTCATGGAGGACAGGTCCATCAATGGCTATTAGCCAGGATGGGCAGGGATGGTGTCTGTAGCCTCTGTTTGCCAGAGGCTGAGAATGGGTGACAGAGGATGGGTCTGTCATAAATATAAAGAGAGGGGTAGCATAAAATCCCTCCTTGGCAGCTGTACTGAATCGCTTTACCTGTAAGGGGTTAAGTAGCTCAAATCACCTAGTTGGCACCTGACCAGAAGGACCAATGAGGAAAGAAGATACTTTCAAATCTGGGGCGGGGGGGGAGAATTTGTTTGTGGCTCTCTTTGTTTGTTCCCTCTCCAGATGGAGGGAGAGACCAAGCAGGTACAACATTTCCTGAAAATATACCTGGAATGATGCATCTAAAATTACAGAAATTGTAAGTAGGCAAGGAAATGCATTAGATTATCTTTTGTTTTAGCTTGTGAATTTTCCCTATGCTAAAGAGGTATTTCCGTTCCTGTTTTGTAACTGGGAAGCAGAGTCAGAGGGGAATCCTCTGTGTTTTAAATCCTTTTATTTACCCTGTAAAGTTACCTTCCATCCTGATTTTGTAGGTGTGATTCTTTTACTTTTTCTTTATAAATAAAGTTCTTCTTTTAAGAACCTGATTGATTTTCAGTGTCCTAAAGACAAAGGGTTTGGTCTGTGCTCACATTGCTAACCAATTGGTTGGTATATTATTCTCAAGCCTCCCCAGGAAAGGGGGTGAAGGGGCTTAGGGGGGATAGGGATTCCAAGTGACCCGCCCCTGAATTTTTGTGTAAATCACTTGGTGGTGGCAGCAATACCGTACAAGGACAAGGAAAGGAATTTGTGCCTTGGGGAAGTTTTTAGCCTAAACTGGTAGAAATAAGCTTAGGGGGTCTTTCATGCGGGTCCTCATATCTGTACCGCAGAGTTCAGAGTTGGGGGGGGGGGAACCCTGACAGGATCACTTGATGATTACCTGTCTGTTCATTCCCTCTGGGGCACCTGGAATTGGCCCCTGTTGGAAGACAGGATAATAGGCTAGATGGACCTTTGGTCTGACTCAGTATGGCTGTTCTTATATTCCTTATGTTCAAAATGATCTGGACAAACTGGAGAAATGGTCGGAAGTAAATAGGATGAGGTTCAATAAGGACAAATGCAAGCTTAGGAAGGAACAATCAGTTGCACAAACGAAAAATGGGAAATGACTGCCTAGGAACAAGTACTGTGGAAAAGGATATGGGAATCATAGTGGAACACATGCTAAATATGAATCAACAGTGTAACACCTGCAAAAAAAATGCAATCATTCTGGGATGTATTAGCAGGAATGTTGTAAGCAAGACATGAGAAGTAATTTTTCTGCTCTACTCCATGCTGATTAATACTCATCTGGAGTATTGTGTCCAGTTCTGAGTACCACATTTCAGGAAGGATGTGGACAAATTGAAGAGAGTCCAGAGAAGAGCAACAAAAATGTTTAAAGGTCTAGAAAACATGACCTATGAGGGAAGATTAAAAGAGATCATAAAAAGCCCAGGAGGAATCAATAACTGTGGGAGCAGAGCAGGGGGTGGATGCAGGGGTGGTTCTATGTATTTTGCCACCCCAAGCACGGCAGGCAGGCGGCTTTCGGCGGCATGCCTGCGGGAGGTCCGCTGGTAACGCGGATTCGGCGGCATGCCTGCAGGAGGTCTGCTGGTAATGCGGATTCGGCGGCATGCCTGCAGGAGGTCCACTGGTCCCGTGCCTTCGGCGTACCCACCACCAAATTGCTGCTGAAGCCGCAGGACCGGCGGACCTCCCACAGGCATGCTGCCGAAGGCAGCCTGACTGCCGCCCTCATGGCGACCGGCAGGTTGCCCCCCGCAGCTTGCCGCCCCAGGCACGCGCTTGGTGCGCTGGTGNATTCCAAGTGACCCGCCCCTGAATTTTTGTGTAAATCAGTTGGTGGTGGCAGCAATACTGTCCAAGGACAAGGAAAGGAATTTGTGCCTTGGGGAAGTTTTTAACCTAAACTGGTAGAAATAAGCTTAGGGGGTCTTTCATGTGGGTCCTCATATCTGTACCGCAGAGTTCAGAGTTGGGGGGGCGGGAAACCCTGACAGGATCACTTGATGATTACCTGTCTGTTCATTCCCTCTGGGGCACCTGGAATTGGCCACTGTTGGAAGACAGGATAATGGGCTAGATGGACCTTTGGTCTGACTCAGTATGGCTGTTCTTATATTCCTTATGTTCAAAATGATCTGGACAAACTGGAGAAATGGTCGGAAGTAAATAGGATGAGGTTCAATAAGGACAAATGCAAGCTTAGGAAGGAACAATCAGTTGCACACATGCAAAATGGGAAATGACTGCCTAGGAACAAGTACTGTGGAAAAGGATATGGGAATCATAGTGGATCACATGCTAAATATGAATCAACAGTGTAACACCTGCAAAAAAAAAAAAGCGATCATTCTGGGATGTATTAGCAGGAATGTTGTAAGCAAGACATGAGAAGTAATTTTTCCGCTCTACTCCATGCTGATTAATACTCATCTGGAGTATTGTGTCCAGTTCTGAGCACCACATTTCAGGAAGGATGTGGACAAATTGAAGAGAGTCCAGAGAAGAGCAACAAAAATGTTTAAAGGTCTAGAAAACATGACCTATGAGGGAAGATTAAAAGAGATCATAAAAAGCCCAGGAGGAATCAATAACTGTGGGAGCAGAGCAGGGGGTGGATGCAGGGGCGGCTCTATGTATTTTGCCGCCCCAAGCACGGCAGGCAGGCCGCTTTCGGCGGCATGCCTGCGGGAGGTCCGCTGGTAACGCGGATTCGGCGGCATGCCTGCGGGAGGTCCGCTGGTAACGCGGATTCGGCGGCATGCCTGCGGGAGGTCCACTGGTCCCGTGCCTTCGGCGTACCCACCACCAAATTGCCGCTGAAGCCGCAGGACCGGCAGACCTCCCACAGGCATGCTGCCGAAGGCAGCCTGACTGCCGCCCTCACGGCGACCGGCAGGTTGCCCCCCGCAGCTTGCCGCCCCAGGCACGCGCTTGGTGCGCTGGTGCCTGGAGCCGCCCCTGGGTGGATGGTGTGCAGTAAATCAGGCCTGGGGCCGCACACTGAACGATGAAGATATTATTGAGCAGCTACCCATAATTCAGTGGGCACAGTCCATCCTGTGCTCTAAATAAGGCAGGGGTCCTGTGGAAAAAACATTAGGTGATTATGTAATTAAAGACTGTAATCATAATGCATAGACACAAGGGAACTGAAATAAGATTGTATTGACAACCTTAGTTCTGGTGTTTCCTAACTTTGGAGTGTTTGACTTTGCAATTTGAACATTCTTTTAACATAGGTTCTTTGGATGTAATGTAGAAAGACTTAGAAACCGACATACACAGCAGCCAAGATCAGTGCCCCATTGTGCCAGGCACTGCACAAACACACAGTGATTGAAATTGGTGCCCCATTGTGCTGGGCATTGCACAGAAACACAGTGACTGAGATCAGCACCTCATTGTGCCAGGTGTTGTACAGACATCCTGTGAGAGAATATCCCGTTCCTGAAGAGCATACACGTTAAACAGACCCGATAGAAAAAGAATGGGAAGGGAAACAGAGGCACAGAGAGAGGAAATGAGGAACTCGGTTATAGAGCTAGAAACAGAAGCCAGGATTCCTGGATCTTTGTCTAGCACCGTTACCCACCAAGCCACTCTGCCTCTGCCCAATTGCCTCTTCTTTTTAGAGAAGTCACTCAATCTCTGTGCCTGAGATCTCCATTATGTGGTTTAGATTAGGCAGGTCAGATTAGATAATCCAGTGATCACTCCTGGCTTTAGAATCCACACATCTGTAAAAGGGGAGCAATATGTTCTTTCTCCCACCCTTTGCCTCTCTGGTCTATTTAGTTTACAAACACTTCAACTCAGGGACTGTCTCTCCCTGAATGTCTGTGCAGCGCCTGCTAGCACAATAATCTCAGTCACTGTGTGTCTGTGCAGCATCCCCCAATTACCGCAGGACAGGCGGATTTGTGGTTAAATGTCTCCATGCCAGACTGGTACTGTGGCATTACAGTGATGGGCTATTCTAGTCTAGTCTATTCCAGGGCTGTTCTTATAGTATGTTCCCCACTGTATTACAGTATCTGTGTGAGGAGATGGTCTGCCAGGCTTCCTCACAAGAGGCTGCAGCTGTTGCAGGGGGGGAGGCTTGAAAACTGAGCGGGGAGTGCTGGAAATTCAATAGTCCCACATGATCCAATCCCAAATAGGGGCTGGCCGTCAAGGCAGGGGCGGGATTCTCCCGGACTGACAGCAAACCCAGCCAGTCCTGGTTTTGCAGAGGTGGGATTAACCCTTCTCCAGGATCCTTGTCACTTCCTAGGTAGGACCAGCCCCTCAGCATCGTCTAGGGCTCCCCCACTCAGGGACACCCCCTCCCAGTGTCCCAGCCCCCCAGCATCTGCGGGCTCCAGGGGAAGCCCGGGCACAGGGGAGGGGGATTCAGCCGGGGCTGGATACACAGAGAGAACAGGGCAGACGGAGGCGCTGGATCGGAAGAACAGGAGCCCCCAGCCCCAGGTACGTCCCCACTGCAGGAGCCACAAGGGAGAAGGGCTGATGCCCCCTGCCCTGCTCTATAGGGACTCCTCCGTCACCCCGATGCTGAGGGGGACATGCCCATTCAGGACACGTCCCCCAGGTGGGGGCTTTTCTCTTTGCAGCTCCCTCTGGGACCTGAGGAACAACAGCCCCCACCGCAAGAGATGGGCGGGGGGGTCGGGGGGGGACCTGTCTGTGCTGATTGGAGGCAGGGGGGCGGGGGCATGGGCAGAGGGGTCAGGGAGGGACCTGTCTGTGCTGATTGGAGGCAGGGGGCGGGGGCATGGGCAGAGGGGTCAGGGAGGGACCTGTCTGTGCTGAGGGGGGCAGTGAGCTGGGGGTACAAGTCGTGGGTCTTGCCCTCACTACATTTACTGTGGGGGGTTCTAGTAGTGGCCCTTCCATTTAGGTCACCAAACACTTTCCCTTACAAAAAAATCTTGCCACTTTTTCTTTGAGAAGCTCCCATTCCTCTGCTCTCTGCGGCAGGCTGGAGAAGCGCCTCTTCTTTGTCCCGTGAAAATCTGTTCAGGTCTGGCCGAGGTATAAACTGCTAAAAATTGCCGTTTCCCTTCTCTTGACTTTGTTCCTCAGGAAAACGTCAGCAGCTTGCCAAAATAATAGCTGAACATAAACATTATAAGGCTGGGCTCCCGATGACCCAACAGCAGCCGGTACTGTCCTGGGAATGTCTGTATTAAAACAAAAATATTTGGAAATTACACACACAAATCTCTGTTGAAAGAACATTATTTAGGTAGCAAAGTCAAGCAGCACTCATAAGTTAGGAAATGACAGATTCACAGTTGCCTGCTTTATTCATCTGCATTAATTTAATTAGATAGTTAGGCCCCGTCTACACTACCCGCCGAAATCGGTGGGTAGCCATCGAACTATCGGGGATCGAATTATCGTGTCTTGTCTGGACGTGATAAATCGATCCCCGAACGCGCTACTTCGAACTCCGGTACTCCTGCAGGGCGAGCGGAGTTACCGGAGTCGACGTGGGAGCCGCGAACTTCGATCGCGCGCCGCGCGGACGCGAGGTAAGCGCGCCAAATTCGAACTAAGATACTTCGACTTCAGCTACGCGAATAGCGTAGCTGAAGTCGAAGTATCTTAGTTCGATCCCGCCCCTAGTGTGGACCAGCCCTTAGATACTATTTTTTTCCACAGGACACACTCAGGACACCAGATGGATGCACAAGTGGGCAGAGTTAATGTTGAATGGGCAGATCTTGGAATTTCCTAACATTCAAGCCGTGTGGTTTGCCCATTGGCCTGTTAAATCCAGGGTTGTGAGTTCTATCCCTGAGGGGGCCACTTGGGGTCTGGTGTAAAATCAGTACTTGGTCCTGCTAGTGAAGGCAGGGGGCTGGACTCATATGACTTTTCAGGGTCCCTTCCAGTTCTATGAGATAGGTCTATCTCCATCTATTATATTATGTAGTGTTTCATATGGATCTTTTGCTGCAGGCTACGCAGGAGGAGGCTGGATGCTCCCGACAGGTCCCACGCCTGTTTATTGAGATTGGCGCCTGGGAGTGCAGGCCCTAGCTCAGAGTGCAGCCGCTCCTGAGACAGACCATGGCCACAGAACTAGGTACAAATGCAGATTTGGGTCTCCAGTTCCAGATGCCTTTAGAGCAGGGGGTGCAGCCCCCAGTAAAAAGGGAGGAACAAGACCCACCAGGCCCCGAGCCAGGGCAGGGAGTGGAGCAAGGAGAGAACCTTCCCTTTGTTGTCTGTTCTGGGACCATCGGGGAATTGTTGAGATGGGCGGCTCCACAACAGTCCAGGCCTCAGAGGCAGGACGAGCCGCCCCAGCGCTGGGAAGTCCAGTGGCAGGAGGTTCTGCAGTCCCTATGGACCCCTCCTGAAGTTGTGCCGGCCCCGGTGACACTACAGCTGCCTGAGCTGGCACCCGGGGACGATATTGAGGCCTATCTGGCCAACTTCGAGCACGTGGCTAATGCCTGCCAGTGGCCGAGAGGAGAGTGGGTAACGCGACTCGTGCCAGCACTCAGCGGAAAAGCCCGACAGGCCTACAGCAGCCTGGAGGCTAGAGACAGCAGAGACTATGGGAAGGTGAAGGCTGCTATCCTGCAAGGGGAGGACACCCGCCTGGAGACGCGGCGTCGATGCTTCAGGCAATTTCGCTACCAAGAGGCCGAGGGGCCCCGGGAGGCTTACAGCCGCCTCCGGGAGCTCTGCCATCGCTGGCTGGAGCCGCAGAGCCGCACCAAGGAGCAGATCCTGGAGCTGCTGATCCTGGAGCAGTTCCTGACCATCCTCCCAGAGGAAATGCAGGGCTGGGTCTGGGAACGTGGTCCCGAGACCGGCGCCCAAGCGGTGGCCCTGGCAGAGGGGTTCCAACTGGGGCAGCCAGAGGCTGGATTATGGGAGCAGCAGGTAAGAATATTTTAACTTGATAATCCCAGTGGAGACTGGTGGGGAGGGAAAGAAGAGGCCAAATATATAGACAGGCTCCAGATGGGACTGGATGCTCACAGACCAGATTGCTGTGCTGTAAACTCAGCATCCAGTCCTCCTCCCCAGAGCAAGCAGAGAGCAAAGGCTGTTCCTATTAGGCGGGGAGTGATGGCTGGATGTAGGAGCTGGTACTGAAGGGAATCAGGGCTGCAAGATTCTCTTTGGCTCATGATCAGAGCTAGAGGAAGAAAGGGATCAGGCATACCTTTGAAAGGAGAAGAATAAGAAGGGATATCATAGAGGCATTGAACTGGGATCTTTTATCCGCCTTGTCTCCTATTACACGGATAAGGGGATGGCAAGCCACTAGGCATAAAGCAAAATGTAAAACTTCAAGCCCGTTTCCACACAACACAATATGCCATTTCAGGCCTAGAATGGAGCAGGGTACAACAAATGGATTGGATATATTTATGGATAGAAAGACTTTCCAGGATTATACTACAGGTTGTACCTCTTTAATTCGGACTTCCCTAGTCCGGCAACATCCGTGGTCTGGCATCCACTGTGACCCCGTGGGTGCTCCGGGGCTGGAGTACTCACGGGGGAAAGCCAGTGGCCCCAGGCTTAGAAACTCCTCCCCTGCCCTCCCAGAGCTTCTGGAGCACCGCAAACAGCTGATTTGCAGTGTTCAAGCTCAGGGAGGGAGGGAGAGGAGCAGAGAAAGGGTGGCGCTCAGGGGAAGAAGTGGAGCAGTTGCAGAGCCCCGTGGCTGGGGGCAGGAACGCAGCCTGGTGGCTGGGGGCTAGGAGCGCTCCCAGCCCCCAGGTTCCATTGCTGGCTGCAGGGCTCCACTCTGGGCCCCCGGCCACAGAGCTCTGCCGCTCCCCCGCTTCTTCCCCTGAGCACCACCCTGTCTCCGCTCTGTCAATGCCAGCCCCTCTGCTGCCGCCGGAGCACAGACCCGCAGCCGGCAGCAGCAGAGGGGCTGGCATTGAACTGACCTCCCCTGTTCCGGCAAATTCCCTGGTTCAGGACCGGTCAGGTCCCAAGGGTGCCGGACCAGCAAGGTACGACCTGTAGTATACATCCAACTTCATCTACCTCAGCTGACCTCTAGATACTGGGGATAAGGAGGGATCTTTCCTGGGGAGAAGAGTTCCCCATAATGATGGGGTCCTTACACCTTTTTCTCAAGCGTCTGGTGCTGGCTCCTGTCAGAGAGGAGATACTGGGCTAGATGGACCACTGGTCTGATCCAGTCTGGCAGTTCCTGGGCTCCTAATTGCACAAGCCTCTGACAATCTGTTTGTCTGACCTGGCAGAACCTGGTTGTGTGGGCGTCACTTCATTTAGCTTATTACTATTCTTATTATTAATTGGCTATTTGACATGGTGCCTCGAGCCCTGCACAGAGTGTGTTCAAGGGGCATTCTATTTCTTATGCTCCTGTGTTACTGTAAAGGTCTCTGTTTTGTTACTTGCCCTCCACAGTGCCCCCTGCTGAGCCTGGAAATCTAGCTTGGGTCTGTGGTCCCTTTCACCATCTCTGTGTTTCTTGAGGATGTTCCCTGAAGTCTCCCCTCTCAGACTCCACTCTCCCCTGTGGGTTCCAGGGACCAGCTACACTGTGGTGTGTTTGGCTCATCCTCAGGTCACGGTGCGTGTGAAGGTTGAGGAAGTGACTTCGGAGAAGATGGCTTCCCCTGAGGCATTATGGGATGCTCCTGGCTCCCAGCTAGAGCAGCTGCAGCCCCATCACGAATGTGTATCCCAGGAGGAGGTGGGACGAGCTGAGACCCCAGGACACCAGTATGAACCACTCTGTGTCCCCAAAGAGGAGCCCCCGATCCTCCAGGAAATGGATAATAAGTCAGGTATGGGGAAGGCTCGGGGGAGGGAGGGGGGCTGAGGGGACAGCAGAGAGGTGAGCACCCAGGGCTGAACATTTCGGGGGCCTGGGGAGTACTGGCTTGCTTGGGGTGGGGAGCGATGGAATATGAAACCCGCCTGCCACTTCCAGTGTTGGAGAGAAATACAGGGGATATTGAAAATACAAACTGAAATTTATAGAAATAAAGTTTCCAAAACAGATTTTTTTTTCCTTTTTCTGTCCAAATTTTTTAATGAAAAAAATATAAACAAAATATTTCTAATTGAAAAATTTCACTGTGATTTTTTTTCTTAAAAAAATGAAGGGGAAAGTCAAAAGTTTTGAATGAAACTGAAACTGTTAATTTTCTTTCAACATTTTCCACATACACCCCTCCCCAAATCTTTGACCAGCAGCATTTTATATGTTGTTAGATGCCAGTGGGGGCAAAGATATCTGGAAGTTTTTAAGAACAAGTTAGATACAGACCTGTCAGGAATCATTTAGGATCCTTAATCCTGCCTCCGTGCATGGGGATGAACTAGATAGCCTCTTGAGGTCCCTTTCAGCCCTATATTTCTGTGATTCTATATGGGGAGTTTTCTCTGACAACTGTGTGGGAACTTGATTATATTCCTGCCTCTGCCATGCAGTTCTCTATGATGTTGGGCAAGCCACTTAAATTGAACTTTTCACAGGCTTCCCTAACACGGATCAACTGACTCGAGTCCCTCTCACTTTGGGATTACATTGCTGTGTAGACGTACTCTGTGTGTTCCTCATTTTCCGGGTGCCCAATTGAGAGCCTGGACTCTGATTCGCAGAAGTGCCGTGCACCACAAATGTGACTGAGGTCAAAGGGAGCTGTGCTTTGAACAGATATGGTGCTATGTAATACTAAGTACTCTGAAAAATCAGGGTTTTGGCACCTCTGACTGGGCATGCAAAATTAGAAGACATTTTTGACCATTTTGGCTTTCATCTCTGTGTTTCAGTTCCTCGTGTATAAATGGGATAATAACTCCATAGCCCACAGGGTTGTTGTGAAGATAAACTCATTAATGTTGGTAAAGAACTAAGATACTACGATGACAGCAGCATTGAAAAGCCCAGGAGGAATCAGTAATTCTGTATTCAGTGCATGGTTTCAATAACGCATGGGACCACACGCTCAATGTGGAGGAAAAAAGAGTTTTTGAATAGCTACCATTCAATGAACGCAGTCCATCCTGTGCTCTGAATGAGGAAAAAACAGTTTGTGATCATGTAATTAAAGACTATAAAAATGCATATGCACAAGGAAGCTGAAATAAGGTTGCCTGGGCAAGATTAATTCTGGCATTCCCAACCTTTGAGTGTTCATCTTTGCAACCTTAACATTGTGTTTACATAGGGGTTTTGAATGTAATATGGAAGTCCCTGGAAAGTCTCACACACATTAATCAAGCTCAGTGCTCCAGTCCTCTGCATCTCATTTGCTCCTGCTTCTCTCCCCCTCTCCCAGCTCCTCCTTCATTTTCTCCCTTTCCCAAGCCCATATCCCCTGCCATTCATCTCTGCCCCCTCTCCCCTGTTCCTCACTCCTCCTGAGATTTGTGAGAATAATTGTGATTTTTAAGAAATCCTGGAACACCGAGCTTTTTTCCAGTCCTCTGGAACTCCCCAGTGTCAAACCAGTATTTAAAAGTGTAAACCTGAGTATCTCTAGGTCAGTTAGCCTGACATCAGTACTGGGGAAGATCACAGAGCAGCTGCTATGGGATGCAATCAATAAAGAATTAAAGGATGGTAGCATCATTAATGCCAGTGAGTCAGTTTGGTTTTGTGGAAAATAGGTCTCGTCAAATAAACCTGATGTCACTTTTTGATGAGATCACAAGTTTGGTTGATAAAGGTAACTCTCTTGACATGATGTACTGAGACTTCTGTAAGGCATTTGACTTAGCACTGCACAGCATTCTGATTAAACAATTAGCACCATACAAAATCAGGGCACCCATATTAAATGGAGTGAAAACTGGCTAGTTGTTAGATCTCAGAAAGTAATTGTAAATTAGGATTCCTCATGTGCATGTGGGTGTTTGTTTTTTCGGTGGGGTCCTGCAGAGATCTGTTCTTGGCCTAATGCTATTCAGTATTTTTATCAGTGATCTGGAAATAAATACAAAATCATTGGTAGTAAAATTTGCAGATGACACTAAAATTAGGTGGCGTGGTAAATAACAATGGGGACAAGCCATTTATACAGAGCAATCTGGATTGGCTTATTTGAACACCATGTATGTGTATACAGACAAATACATGATCATGCATCTAGGAACGAAAAATGCAGGTTACATTTACTGGATAGGGATAGTATCCTGGAATGCAGTGACTCTGAAAAGGACTTAGGGGTCATGATAGGTAAATAAATGAACATGAACTCCCAGTGCAATAGTGTAGCTAGGAGGGTGAATGTGACCTTCATATGTATAAGCAGGAGAATATGAAGTAGGAGCAGGAAAGGGATGTTGCTTCTGTGTATGGCATTAGTGAGACCATTACTGGATACTGTGTGTCAGTTCTGGTGTCCACACTTTATACAGGACTTTGACAAACTGGAAAGGATTCAGAAAAGAACTACAAGAACAAGTGTAAGAAAAGGAATACAAGATTGTAAGAATTATTTGAGTTCTGGAAAATGTCTTACAATGGGAGGTTCAAGAAACTCAATCTGTTTTTTATTACATTGTTGATAAATTGCATAGTCAATTGCTTGATCACACTTTGGTTTGTTATTGTGTTATGAAATATACTCCTGAGACCAAGTAATCCATGTCAGACTGGTTTATCAATATGGTACAGGAAAAAGGTTCTATGTGATACCAGTTTCTGAAGATCAGTCCCATGCAGCGATGTTACATTAATCTCATGCAGGTGTCCTCCCCAGAGTTACACCCCTAAAGCCATTCTTTTGTACCCTACTTTTTTACCAGTAAAAGGCACCGCATATGTCATTTGAAACTGGATTTAATTAATCAGCTTTCTACCTTGTTTGGTTTTGATACCAGGTTTACCCCTTTATCTTTTGTTCCGAACCCATGTCTTTCAGGTCATGATGCACCATTATTTTTGTTTTGAGCACATGCATTCCAAGTACTAAGGGACATGAAAGCACCTCCTAGGTTTGTGTGTAACTCCTTTCCTACGGTCATGAAGCTGTAATCATCTGTCTGGATACTGACCGTTTTTCTATCTACTCAAGCCAAGGCTTATTTCAGCTAATGCAAGGTCTTAGGGATACTTAGCGTAAGTGTACAGGATTTTGGTGTAGGTCAGTTTAGGCTATATCACTGTTACAATATTTGTGCTTAATGGTTCTTAATACATTATGTATGTATTAATTAACAATATCAAAAAGCTATGTTAAAAGAACATTAAAATTACAAAGTCCAGCAGCAAAATTTAGGAAATGCTGAAATTAACGTTGCCTGTTCAAGGGTGTCAAGGGACTCCACCAATCTGGGGAAGCAGGTAGCTAAGGA
Source organism: Platysternon megacephalum (assembly GCA_003942145.1). Taxonomy (NCBI): domain Eukaryota; kingdom Metazoa; phylum Chordata; order Testudines; family Platysternidae; genus Platysternon; species Platysternon megacephalum. Next base: position 300,972 of record QXTE01000428.1, read on the forward strand.
GAACTGAGGTAATGACTCAAGGCAACATTTCCCCTCCAAAATAAGGAGAATTTATGGCACTTTAAAAGTGTGGGAAGCCCCAAAATCTGAAGATGTTTTGCTATTCATATCAAATATGAATATTGGATAATTAAACAGAAAATGGCAGTCTGAGGAGATGTCACATAACTGATTGATATGTAGAGTGAAGGGGCACAATCTGAGGGGACTTTATATTGATATTTAATCATTGGGGGGATCTGAGGGATTTGATTAATGTTTGGTAATTACTTAGAGAAAAGCACATTGGGCTTTTCTACCAATATTCGAGAATTAGACAAAAATGGCAAAACCTGAGGGGAAAATTGAGATTTTCCATCAATATTGGATAATTAGATGGGGTAGAGAAAGGGTAAAATCCCAGGGGATTTATATTATTAATTTATTAATTTAAATTAATAGTATATTTCTATTGATGCATTTCGGCCTTTGTCACATAGTGTGTCTTATATTTGGACCTTGGCAGGCTAAAAGATATGTCAACTAAGGGCAATTGTTTCCCTCTAAAACCAGAAGTTAAAAAGGGGGATATAGAAAAGTGGTAAAAATATGAGGAGACTTTACATCAGTTCGATAATTAGAGAAAGTGAGGATTTGCTCCCAACCAAACATTTGCACAGGCAGCCAAGAGCACTGGGCAATATGGCTTTGACAGGAGAAGGGTGGGGAGGATGGAGCAGGAAAACAGTTGGGAGGGGACAGCAGCACGTAAAGGGACATTGTTTGGCAGTTGGGAGATGAGGCCAGAAGGTTCCGTGACAGTTGGGAGAGGGCAGCAATGAGGGAGCAGCAGCAACAACAGTCAAGATGTTTGTACACCAATGCAAGGAGCCTGGGTAACAAAATGGAGGAACTAGAGTTACTGGTGCCGGAAGTGAAACCGGATATTATAGGGATAACAGAAACATGATGGACTAGTAGTCATGACTGGAGTACAGGGATTGAAGAGTATGTGCTGTTCAGGAAAGACAGAAATGAAGGCAAAGGTGGTGGAGTAGCATTGTATGCTAACAATGAGGTAGACTGTAAAGAAATTAGAAGTGATGGAATGGATAAGAAAGTTAGTTTGGGCTAAAATCACTTTGGGGAAGAAAGCTACTAGAGGTTCCCCTGAGATCATACTTGAGGTGTGTTACAGACCCCAGGATCTGATTCAGATATAGAGAGAGACCTCTTTAATGGTTTTAATTAAATAAATACTACTGGGCATTGTGTGATCATGGGAGACTTTAACTTCCCAGAACTAGATTGAAGGACAAGTGCTACTAATAATAGTAGGGCCCAGGTTTTCCTGGTTGTGATAACTGACCAATTTTTTCACCAAATAATTGCTGAACCCGCAAGAGGTGATGCCATTTTTAATTTGGTATTGGTGAGCACTGAGGACCTCAAAGAAGAACTGGTTGTAGAGGGCAACCTGGGTTTGAATGATCATGAGCTAATTCAGTTTAAACTAAAAGGAACTGCAAGTAGGGTCCTTGATTTCAAAAGGGCAACCCTTAAAAAATTAAGCTAATTAGTTAGGGAAGTGGGCTGGACTGAAGAACTCAAGGATCTGAATGTGGAGAAGGCTTAGAATTAATTTCTGCAACTTTCACTTAAAGTATCTGAAGCCGGCACCCCAAGCAAGGGGGAAAAAATGCATAGGGAAAGGTTGCAGACCAACCTGGATGAGCAAGCATCTCAAGCAGGTGATTAAGAGAAAGCAGAAAGTCTACAAGAAATGGCAGATGAGATTGATCAGCAAGGAAAGCTACCTCTGGGAGGTCAGAAAGTGTAGGGATAAAGTGAGAACTGCTGAAAGCCAATCAGAGCTGGACCTTGCAGATGGAATTAAAACCAATAGTAAAAAGGTTCTATAGCCATATAAAGAAAAAGGAAAAGAAAACAAGGAAAGAAGATGTTGGAGGGCTGAACACTAAGGATGGGTGGAAATTACAGATAATCTAAGCATGGCCCAACAACCCAAACAAATGCTTTGCCTCAGGTTTTAATGAGGCTAATGAAGAGCTTGGGGGAAGTGACAGGATTGCTAATGGAATAAGGATATAGAAGTAAAAATGATCACATCCGAGGTGGAAGTCAGACTCAAATAGCTTAATGGGACTAAATCAAGGGGCCTGGATAATTGCCATCCAAGAATATTAAAGGAACTGACACATGAAATTGCAAGCCCAATAGCAAGGATTTGTAATGAACCTATAAACTCGGGGGTGGTACCCTATGACTGAAGAATTGCAAATATAGTATCTATTTTTAAGAAAGGGAAAAAGTGATCCGGGAAACTACAGGCCTGTTAGTTTGACCTCAGTTGTATGCAAGGTCTTGGAACAAATTTTGAAAGAGAAAGTAGTTAAACACATAGAGCTTAAAGGTAGTTGGGATAAACCACAACATGGTTTTACAAAGGGTAGATCATGCCAGACTGACCTGATCTCTTTCTTTGAGAAGATAACTGATTTTGTAGACAAAGGAGATGCAATAGATTTAATCTACCTGGATTTCAGTAAGGCGTTGATATAGTTCCACATGGGAAATTATTAGTTAAATTGGAGAAGATGGGGATTACTATGAGAACTGAAAGGTGGATGAGGAACTGGTTAAAGGGGAGACTACAATGGGTCATACTGAAAGGTGAACTGTGAGGTTGGAGGGAAGTTACTAATGGAGTTCCTATGGGATTGGACTTGGGACCAATCTTATTTAACATTTTTATTACTGACCTTGGCACAAAAATTGGGAGTGAGCTAATAAAATGTGCGGATGACTCAAAATTCAGAGGTATTACCAATAAGGAGGAGAACCAGAATATCATACAAGAAGATCTGGTTGATCTTGAAAATGGGAGTAAAAGAAATGGGATGGAATTTAATAGTGCAAAGTCATGCATTTAGGGACTAACAACAAGCATTTTTACTATAAACTGGGAACATATCAGCTGGAAGTAACAGAAGAGGAGAAAGACCTAGTTGTGTTGGTCGATCACATGATGACTATGAGCCACCAACGTGATGTGGCCATGAAAAAGCTAATGTAGTGCTAGGATGCATCAGGAGAGGTATTTGCAGTAGAGACAGGGAAGTACCATCATACAAGGCACTGGTGAGACATTATCTGGAATACTGTGTGCAGTTCTGGTCTCTCATGTTTAAGAAAGATGAATTCAAACTGGAACAGGTGCAGAGAATGATCCGAGGAATGGAAAATCTATCTTATGAGAGGAGACTCAAAGAGTTTAACCTAACCAAAAGAAGGCTGAAGGGAGATATGATTGCTCTCTATAAATACATCAGAGGAATAAATACCAGGAAGAGAGAGAAGTTACAGTAGAACCTCAGGGTTACGAACACCTCGGGAACAGAGGTTGTTTGTAATTCTGAAATGTTCATAACTCTGAAATGTTCATAACTCTGAAATGTTCATAACTCTGAACAAAACATTATGGTTGTTTTTTCAAAAGTCTACAACTGAACATTGACTTATTACAGCTTTGAAACTTTATTATGCAGAAGAAAAATGCTGCCTTAACCATCTTAATTTAAACAAAACAAGCACAGAAAGAGTTTACTTACTTGTCAAATCTTCTTTTTAAACTTTCCGTTTATTTATTTATTTTGTAGTTTACATTTAACACAGTACTGTACTGTATAGTATTGGCCTCTTTTTTGGGGTCTCTACTGCTTGATTGAGTACTTCCAGTTCCAAATGAGCTGAGTGGTTGACTGGTCAGTTCATAACTCTGGTGTTCGTAACTCTGAGGTTCTAGTGTATTTAAGTTTAAACACCAGTGTGGACACAAGAAAAATGGATATAAACTGGCCATCGACAAGTTTTGGCTTGAATTTAAGTGAAGCTTTCTAACCATCAGAGGAGTGAAGTTCTGGAACAGCCTTCCAGAGGGAGCAGTGGGGGCAAAAAAATCGAACTGGCTTCAATACGGAGCTTGATAAATTGGAGGAGGAATTGGTATGATGAGACTGCTGCCTACAATGGCATGTAGGTAATCTGCAACTGCTAGCAGCAAATATCCCCAATGGCCAGTGGTGATGGGACACTAGAATGGGAGGGCTCTACGTTACTATGGAGAATTCTTTCCCAGGTGTCTGATTGGTGGATCTTACCCACATACTCAAGGTCTAACTGATCATCATATTTGGGGTTGGGAAGGAATTTTCCTCCGGATCAGATTGGCAGAGACCCTGGGGTTTTGTTTTTGTTTTTTGCCTTCCTCTGCAGCATGGGGCACGGGTCATTTGCAGGTTTAAACTAGTGTAAATGGTGAATTCTCTGTAACTTGAAGTCTTTAAACCCTGATTTGAGGCCCTCAGTAATTCAGCCAGAGGTTAAGGTTCTATTACAGGAGCAGCTGGGGGAGGTTCTGTGGCCTACAATGTACAGGAAGTCAGACTAGATGATCACGATGGTCCCTTCTGGCCTTAAAGTCTATGAGGGGTTTTTCTAACAATATTCAAAAATTAGAGAGAAATGGCAAAATCTGAGGGGAAAATTAAGATTTTCCAACAATCATTGATAATTAGAGGAAAAAGGGATGAAATCACCCTCCTCCTGATCTCCCATGTCCCCATGGAGATTTCAGTCAATAGCTAGACAGTCCCTACCCCATCCCCTGCCACCGTGGCTTGGCCCTGTCATTGATATGGGCAACAAGGAGTCCTGTGCTTTGAGAAAGGTTTATTTGGGGAATGCATTGTACAATCATAGAAATGTAGGGCTGGAAGGGACCTTAAAAGTTCCAGAGAGTTCTATGGCAGTTGGGAGGGGATATCAGAGGGGGATGGGTTAGTGAATGGCAGGTGGAGGTGGGGAGCTGGGTTGGGTTGTTGGGGTCTGGGGAGCAGCTGGGATGGGTTAAATTGGGGCCAGGCAGACTCATCAGGGCTTCTCTACACTTGAAAGTTAATTGGTATTAAGACAGGGAGTGATTTGAAAGTCTATTCCAGAATAACTCTTTATGTGGACACTGTTATGCCAGAGAAGAGTGCCTCCTTGTTCCTGTTTAGCTTAAGCCATTTTCAAAGATGGACTGGACTATACAGGAATAAGAGTTTCCACATATGAAAGTATTCTGGAATAACTCCTTGGGTAGCCAATCCCTCCTCAGGGACGCCTGCTTTCCCTTTCTCTCCCTGTGACCCTGCCTCGAAGATAAGAGAAAAAGTTGATCCTTAGGGAGTTTAAGCCCCTTTGCCCCCACTTTGGGATAATTAAATCAGGGCAACAGTTTCCCTCAAGAATGGAGGGGATTTTATCTCCTTCACTAATTAGAGAGGGAAAGCGTGAATTTTGAGATTTTTCTATCAATATTTAATAATTAGACAATGAGGAAATTTGAGGGAATTTTAGGATCAGTATTTCATTATGAGGAAAAAACATCAAAAGTCTGGGGGATTTATATCACTATTCAAAAATTAGAAAGGAAAAGTGAATACCCAAGTGAGCAGCAGTTGCTCAAGCCAAGCTCCCAGATTACAAGGGGGGCATCCGCAGCATCTGATGTAGGAAGCTAAGCCCCCAACATGCTGACTAGAGATTCACACGCACAGAGATTCAATGCAGGAATCACTGGGTGAAATTCTCTGGCCTGGGTTATGCAGGAGGACAGACCAGATAATCATAACAGTCACTCCAAGCCTTAAAATCAATTAACCTATAATTTGTCCTCATGCATACGCATTATGATATGCTTTTTAATTACATTATTGCATACTTTTTTTTCCACAGGCCCCCTGCCTCATTCAGAGCACATGATGGATGGTGAACACAGGATGGGTAGGTTAATATTTCTTTTTATCCTCCTCCTTCAGAGTGGGGCTTCAGCCATTATTCACTGCACACCATCCAAACCCTGCATCCAATACAGAATTATTAATTTCCTCATGGGCTTTTCTATGCTGCTTTCATCATATATCTTAGTTTTTTTACAAACGTTAATGAATTTCTCTTCATAAACCCCTGTGAGGTGAAATGGTATTATCCCCACTTTACATCTATGGAATGAAGGCCAAAGTTGTCAAAAAGTCTCTACCAAATTTGGGTTTCAAATTTGAGATTCCCAGGTCCAGATTACTTAGCATTTTTATAGCACCTGTTATTATCAAAGCACAGCTATTGATCTAAGTTGCAGCTGAGCGCTCAGCACATCTGCAGCTCTGACCCCTGGTGACTCAGGTTGGGGACCCAGAAAATGAGGAACACACAATGGCTACCTGTGAAAATTTGGTTTAGTGATTTGCCCGGCGTCACATAGGAACTCTATGGCAGAGGCAAGAACAGAATCCATTTCTCTAGGACAGCATTTAACTACCTCAACCAAGAGACCTTCCTTTCTCTTCCTTTAATCCCTTGCCTCATTCTCTGTACACCTTCCGACTTTGGCGACAAATGAGCCAACTGTTGTACAGCCTCCTTTGTTACAAAACCCTGACTCATCCCCACAGCACAGACCATCCTATGCACTAAAGGAGGCAGGGGTCCTGTGGAAAAAAGTGTATGTGATCATGTAATTAAAGACTGTATCATAATTAGGCTTGGCAGAATTTGATTTTCATTTTTTTTATAATTTGGACTGATAATATCAGTTTGTTTTTAAGCATTTTTTGTTTTTATCGATTTAAATTTTCAAAGTTGCAGGAAATTATGAGAGAGTCAGACAACTTGGGCAGCAGGCAATAATTACTAAATGACAATAGACACAAAGATTCAAAAAGTTAAAGCTTATAACAGTTAAAACACAAATTATCCACACATGTCAAAATATACAAAGTAGGGCTGTTGATTAATCACAGTTAACTCAAAAAAATTAATCACAATTAATTGCAGTTTTAATCACACTGTTAAACAATAGAATACCAATTGAAATTTATTAAATATTTTGGATGTTTTTCTATATTTTAAAATATATTGATTTCAGTTACAACACAGAATACAAAGTGTACAGTGCTCTCTTTACATTAGTTTTATTACAAAGATTTGCACTGTAAAAATGATAAACAAAAGAAATAGTATTTTTCAATTCACCTCATACAAGTACCATAGTGCAATCTCTTTATTGTGAAAGTGCAACTTATAAATGTAGACATTTTTTTGTTATATAACTGCACTCAAAAACAAAACAATGTAAAACTCAGTCCTACTTCTTGTTCAGCAAATCATTCAGACAAGTTTGTTTACATTTACGGTAAATAATGCTGCCCGCTTCTTATTTACAGTGTCACCTGAAAGTGAGAACAGACATTCACATGGCACTGTTGTAGGCAGGGTTGTAAGATATTTATGTGCCAGATGCGCTAAAGATTCATATGTCCCTTCATGCTTCAGCCACCATTCCAGAGGACGTGTCCATGCTGATGATGGTTCTTCTCGATAACGATCCAAAGCAGTGCAGACCAACACATGTTCATTTTCATCATCTGAATCAGATGCCAGAAGGAGAAGGTTGATTTTCATTTTTGGTGGTTCGGGTTCTGTAGTTTCGACATCGGAGTGTTGCTCTTTTAAGACTTCTGAAAGCATGCTCCAAACCCCGCCCCTCTTAGATTTTCGAAGGCTCTTCAGATTCTTAAATCTTGGGTCGAGTGCTGTAGCTATCTTTAGAAATCTCACATTGGTACCTTCTTTGCATTTCGTCAAATCTGCAGTGAAAGTGTTCTTAAAATAAACAACATGCTGGGTCATCATCTGAGACTGCTATAACATGAAATATATGGCAGAATGCAGGTAAAACACAGAGCAGAAGACATACAATTCTCCCCCAAGGAGTTCAGTCACAAATCTAATTAATGCATTATTTTTTAACGAGCGTCACCAACATGGAAGCATGTCCTCTGGAATGGTGGCCAAAGCATGAAGGTGCATATGAATGTTTACCGTATCTAGCACGTAAATACCTTGCAATGTCTGGGATATAAGTTATTTGGGAGGTTCACATGCTGTGAGTGTCAGGAATGGGGAATACCTCCTTGCTTCTTCAGATACATTAGGATGGCACTGTCCTATTATAACAATAACACTTCTGGGTTTTGACCTGTAGGTGAGGGTATTCACATAGTGGCCTTAAAATCTACAAATAAATTCTTTTTTTCATTTTCAGTGCAAACCCTTAAACTCATAGAATCATAGAAATGTAGGGATGGAAGGGACCTTGAGAATCATTAAGTCCAGGCTTGTGCTGAGGCAGAACCAAGTAAACCTAGACTATCCCTGACAGGCGTTTGTCCTACTTGTTCTTATAAACCTCCAATGATGGGGATTCCACAACCTCCCTCAGAAACTTATTACAGAACGTAGCTACCTTTATAGTTAGAAAGTTTCCAAATATCTAACCTAAATCTTCCTTCATGCAGATTAAGCCCGTTACTTGTTCTCCATGTCCACTGAAGGTAGGACAAGAATTGATCACAATTCTCTTTATAACAGCCCTTATCATATTTGAAGACTGTTATCAGGTTCCCCTCTCAGTCTTCTTTTTCAAAACTAAACATGACCAGCTTTTTAACCTTTCCTCAAAGGTCAGGTTTTCTAACCCCTTTGTCATGTTTGTTGCCCTTCTTTGGACTCTCTTCAGTTTGTCCACATCATTCCTAAAATGTGGAGCCCAGAATTGGACCCAGTATCCAGCTGAGGCCTTCCCAGTGCTGAGTAGAGCAGGGCAATTACCTTCTGTGTCTTACATATAACACTCCTGTTAATGCACCCCAGAATGATACTAGCGGGTTTTTTTGCAACTGCATCGCACTATTGACTTGTATTCAATTTGTGATCCATTATAACCCCAGATCCATTTCAGCAGTGCTACTACCTAGCTAGTTATTCTCCAGTTTGTAGCTGTGTGTAGATTTTTCCTTCCTTAGTGAAGTACTTTGGACTTATCTTTATTGAATTTCATCTTGTTGAATTCAGACCAATTCTCCAATTTGTTACGGTCGTTTTGAATTGCTTACAACCCTTCCCAGCTTGGTATCATCTGCAAATTTTATGAGCGTACTCTCTCCTCTATTATCCAAGTCATTTATGAAAATACTGACTAATGATGGACCCTGAAGGAGTCAGTCGCCCAACCCCCACTGAGTTTTGGAATAGCTGAATTGCTCCCTTCTCTTTGAAAAAGGTTCAGAATGTGTGCGGTGGGGAGGGGGGAGTGAGTTTGGCTGTAGATTTCAGATCTGTTAGCAGTTGCAGTTCCCTTTACAAATATCGCAAACCCCAAAATCATGTGAGTGGCTTAAAAAACATGATTTAAAAAAAATACTAGTACATTCTGGGTTCTGTTTATTCACCTTCTGGATTTTGAGCCATTAGGGGTTAACATTTTTCAGCTTTTCTCTTCAAATAGTAGGGCTAGAAATTGACTCACTTTAAAAAATGAAGATTTTCCAATAATCACATGACTCCAGGAACTGGGCGCTTTGAGAGCAAATATCATGAAAGCTGACAACACATCTTCCCCCCCACACATACACTTACCTCTGGATTCTCTCTCCTCTCATTCCATCAGGTGACGTGGTGCTGAGCGCAAGTCCCCAGCTGGAGGTGCCAAGCGCAAGTCCCCAGCGGGAGGAGACAGAGATGGCAGGGCCACGCAGGGTGCCCCTTGGAAGATACAAAGGGAAGGCATCACGGACTCAGCGCAGGGTGGGGAGGCAACATGGGAGCCCCATTGGGAAAAGGCAGGTGGAATCAGCCCCTCCCCTACCAGACTTGGGGAAGCCCGAACCCCAGCCCAGGCCTTTCAAATGTGCTGAGTGTGGGAAAACCTTTTGCCGCAGCTCTGACCTGCTGAGACACAAGCGGATCCACCGGGGGGACCGGCCCCACCACTGCACTGAGTGCGGGAAAAGCTTCGTCCGGAACTCTCACCTACTGATACACCAGGTGATTCACCGTGGCGAACGCCCCTTCACGTGCAGCGAGTGTGGAAAGAGCTTTAGCCAGAGCTCCACCCTAACAAGACACCAGCAGATCCACACTGGCGAGAAACCCCACCGCTGCCACCAGTGTGGCAAGAGCTTTGGGCGCAACTCCAACCTGACGAGGCACCAGAGGCTCCATGCGGCCGAGAGGGTCTACCGGTGTGCAGGATGCGGGGAGGCCTTCCGCAGCAGGGGGCTGCTCATTTCTCACCAGCGGTGCAGCAAGAAGGAGAGGCCAGAGGCTTGCAGAAAGCGCACAGCACCAGCTTAGTTGGGGACAAGAGGCAGAGTTTGCTATAACAAGGGGTTGATGCAGCTGGGGGTTCCCAGTACATGTGAGATGGGGATGGCCCCAGCACCACAACTTAACAGCAGTACCACAATGCAGAGATGATGGGACTACTGCGTTGTTCTCCTGGATAGAGAAGGAGACAGGTTACCCATCTCCAAAAACACTATGTCTGTCTCACCTTAGCATTGTTCTTCTATCCAACCCCAGACATGCTTTATCTAATCTATCTATCTAATCATATGTTCCCCCACTCTCTCTCTCTCTCCATCCGTCACTCCCTATACACACCATCCCTTTGTCTGTCCATCCATCCATTCCATAACAACATAACAAGCCCCTCCATCTATTCATCCACCCGTCCCCATAAACACGACACTGTCTGTCTTTCCTTAGCCCTACTCTTCTACCTGTTCATCCCCCTACTGCCCCTCTGTCTTCTTATCACCATATGCACCTATCTATCTAACTGTCTCTCCCCATACATCTCACCCTTCTGCCTGTCCATCCAACCCCTAACACACTCCAAGCATTCACCTGCCCTGAATCTCATTCTGGTCATTCTGCCAGATAGATTAAGCGGACTACGAGCTTGGATACGATCCTGGCTGGTTGACACTCCAGCCCAGTGCACCAACGGGATTGCTATGGGATTTTCAAAGCTTTTGTTTCCAGGCTTCTACAGCTGAGTAGGTTGCGGGAGGTTGACTGGTGGCAGACTTAATTTCTGATTGCTATTATTTATAGTACAGTAGTGTTTGAAAGGTCCCATGGAGATTGGGGCCCTGTCATGTGAGGTCCTGCAGAGACGCATCTATCTGAGGGAATGTGGCACCCATCGCTGTAGTATCTGAGCGCTTTGCGTGGTGACAGAGATCAGGGTCTGGCCATGCTGGGCAGTGCACAGACACACAACAAGCAGGGGCTGCAAAGCACACGATGAATGATATGTTGGCTCTGTTGCTGCCAAGACGCACCGTGGCCGAGATTAAGGCTTCATTGTTCCTGGTGCTGCATCGACACACGGTGACTGAGGTTGGGGCCCCCTGGCTGCACAGACACACAAAAGAGCTCACTGTCTGAATAAACAAAGAGCGGGCCACAGAGGGGACTTGCCCAAGGTTATATAGCACTTCAGTGATAGAGCCAAGAACAGAACTCAGGTCTCCTATATCCTGCTCAGTGCCTGGCCTTTCACTTTGGGTGATATTTGTCAGCGGGTTGGTTTGGAAAAAGCTGGTGGGGTGCGTAGAGTCCCAGCTGTCAGGGAGGGACAAGGAAAACAATGTTAATACATTGGAAAAAAAATAAATGTAAAAGTTGGGAATACACAAAGATGCCCCTCCTTGGAAATCCCACCTGTCTGATGGTTTGGTCTCTGCCCCCAACACTCCCAATCTGTCTGCATAACAATTGGGACAATCTGTAACAGCAAAGACATTAACAAACCCAAAGACAGACTCCAAGGATGAAGGCTGAGCTTTCTACAGCTGCATCTTCGCCTCTGCATGGAAAGCAAGGTTAGTACAAACCCTAGAGGTATCCTTCCCCATATGCACTATGTTGGAGCACCTGCTCCATAGGATTCATAAAGTGATGGGCTCAAAGCTGCCTTGTTTTCCTTACTCAGCATATCCAGCAGTTACTGAGATCTGTGGTAAACACAAATGTAATAATCTGCAGGCAGCAGTTACCACTGTGGGCCTCAGAGCACTTTACAAGGAGTATCATTGTCCCTGTTCTACAGAAGGGGAAACTGAGGCACAGAGAGGGGACATGACTTGCACAAGGTGACAGGCAAGAGCTAGGACTCCCAGTTCCTACTTCCCTAACCTACAGGACTGCACTGCCTATCCCAAGAGAGGGATAGAATCCAACAATCCTGAGTCCCAGTCCAGTGCTCTGACAACTAGTATTCACCTTTTTTTAGAGCTGGGAGCTCAGGCATCCTGACTTGCACCCTCCCCCTCTGCTCTCACCCACTAGATTCCACTCCCCTCCTTGAGCCACAAATAGAACCCAGGAGTCCTGATTACCTTAGACAAGGAAAAGAAACCAGCAGATCACTATTAGGACCACACACATCAAAGTAAATAACATTCAGCTGACACTTAGATATTTATTTCAAAGCCTGGATTCAAATTCCACTGGAGATGTTGGGGTCGTTACTACCCCACATGTTGGAATTTCTGGGTAGTTTTGTGTCATTTTTCTAAACAAATCTAGGAAACTATATCCTCCAGCTACATTGCAAAACTGTATTAAATGGATTTTCTTAAAGTTACAAAGTCAAGCATTCAAAAATTAAGAAATATCAGAATTAAGGTTGTCTGTGCAACCTTAACTCTGCCCCAATTGGGGAAAAAAGTATATGATGCATTAATATGTTATTAATATAATATTAATGTTGATTAACAACTAGGACTGATAAAAATCCATTTTAAGGAAAGATGTCAATTTTTTGTTTCAAAGTATTTGAAACTGATCTAATTTTAATTTGTATTTTTTGCAATTTATTGCAAATTCTTTACAATTTAATTTTTTTTAAATCAAAAATATTACTGAAATTTTTTGTTTACCAGAGGTCTAGTTTTTGGGAAACAAAATCAGTGTTTTTGATTAAAATGTTGAAATAATTTTTAAGAATTTTTAAAATAAAAATGAACATTTTTGACTGTCAATTTTTCACAAAATATTTATATTTCTAAAGGCAGTTTCTAACAAAAATGCTTTTTGCTTGAAAAAAATTCAACTATTGCTGTTGGTTTTATTTAACATTTATATTGTGGTAATTCCTAAAGGTCTCAATCACATTGGGCCCCATTACAATTATTATTTATTAGTTGCATTTGCACTAGGTGCTGTACAGACATGATAAGTGGCAGTCCATGTCACAAGAAGTATAAATGCCGAGAGAGCACTTTGGAGAGATTGCACTTTAATGCATGTGCACAAAGGGGCAGAGTTAATGTTCAGGTAATCTTAACTCTGGCATTTCCTAATTTTTGTGTATCTGACTTTGCAATCTTAAGAACATCGTTTTCATGTCTATCTATCTCAGATACTTTACAGGGCCCACCTTCACTATAGTAACTAAGTAAATCTTTAATGTATTTATCTTCACAACACTCTTTTGAGGTAGGGAGATATTCCTATTTTTACAGATGGAGAATTGAGGCACAGAGAAACTGAGGGTGAGTATACAGTATAAACTTTTGCTGGCATAGTAACACCAGTTAGGAGTGCAATTAAAAAAAAAATTCTATACAGGCAAAAGCCCTAGTCTAGACACAGTTATATTGGCATAAAAATGCTTTTGTCAATTAAGCTTTTTTCATTTGTGGAACCAGTACAAGCTATGCCAGCAAAAGCCTTTATTTGTCAGAATAAATTGTGTCTATAGTATGAGGGTCTGCTATTACAGCTATATCAGCAAACAATTTCTAGCATAGACTTGGGTCTATAAGTGATTTGCACAAGGTCTCGCAGGGAGTCTATAATACAGCAGAGATTTGAACCTAGGTCTCCCTGGGTCCTAGGCTAGTGGTTAACCATTGCACATGCATCTAGAAACCAAAAAGAGGCAGCTCACTACCTTGGTTAATGACCAGACACACGAGAATATTTTGGAGTAGACTAACTCTGCGCCTGTAGCTCAGAGCCCTGGATTGGAGGCGGAACGTAGTAATTTTGTGGCTTTGCCTAGACTACACTTTAAAGGTGCAATGACACATGGAATTATGGAGCTCAATCTAATTAACTCCAGGTTTGCTTTGTTTTGGCAGGCGCTAATTACATTCAGCCAGACAGCTCGTAGAGAAGCCACTGGAGTGATTGAGCCTGGGGACTGTGTGCAGAAGGCAGCGGTTGTTTGTATTGCGGAAGTGCCTAAAGGCTCTAGGCCCCGTGGTGCTAGACAATCCCTGCCCTGAAGAGTTGACACTGTTCAGAGACCAGACAGACAAAGGAGTGGGAGGGGAAATGGAGGCACAAAGAGGGGAAGTGACATGTCCAAGGTCACACAGCAGGTCAGTGGCGGAGCTGGAAATGGGCGTCCCCACCCAGTACCCCAGTTATTGAATGGGAGGGGACAGCGTCTCACACGGGCGCTGGGGACTCACTGATCTCCCAGAAACGTGGGGGGCACGGGAAGAAGCCTGGGCAATGGGGCATTGGAGCAGACACACGCTACGCAGGCAAATCAATCGCTCTGCCTGCTCCTGATGGCCGGGGGATCTGCCAATGGCATGAGCGGGGAGGAGGAGCCTCGTCCCTCCCCCCCCCACAGCCCCCTTCCTCCCAGTCCCAGCATTGTCTGTGGATTTTAACCCCTCGCAGGCCCTGGCGCTGAGCACGGGGGGATATGGAGAAGGTGAGTCCCGTGCAGTCAGCACCCAGGTTCAGGGCCCCGGGGAAGGAGGGCGCGGGCGGAAGATGCCACGACCTCAGCACCTGGATTCAGGGCACCGGGGAGGGGCCCATGTGCGGGGGGGGGGGG
>QXTE01000428.1:316851-405460 GCA_003942145.1 Platysternon megacephalum
GTGTGTGTGCGCTGTGCCCCCAGGACCCGTGTGCGTGTGTGTGTGTGCGCTGTGCCCCCAGGACCCGTGTGTGTGTGTGCGCTGTGCCCCCAGGACCCGTGTGTGTTGTGCCGTGCCCCCCGGACCTGTCTGTCTGTCTGCCGTGCCCCCAGAACCCCAGTTTGTGTCTGTGCTGTGCCCCCAGGACCCATGTGTGTGATTTGGCCCCAGGACCCCTGTGTGTGTGCGTGAGAGAGAGTTGGCCCTGTAAGCCTCTGTGTGTGAAAGAGCGTTATTTGTCTCCAGGACCACTGTGTCTGTCTGTGCTGTGCCCCCTGGACCCGTGTGTGTGTGAGAGAGAGAGATCCAGTGCGTGTCTGTGATAGACCCCTGGGATGTGTGTGCTCCTGTGCCTGTGTGATTTACCCCAGACCTAGTGTGTGTGTCTGTGCATGCATGATTTCCCCTGGGACTTGTGTGTGTGTGTGTGTGTGAAAGAGAGAGAGTGATGTACCTCCTGGACTTGTGTGTGTGAGTGAGATAGCCCTTGGGATGTCTGTGTGTGCACGCTGTGTGATTTACCCCAGGCACCAGCGTGTGTGTGTGTATGTATGTATGATTTACACCTGGGACACTTGTGTATGTGTGCACACACCTGTGTGATTTACTCCTGGGACCACAGTGTGTCTGCACACATGCCTGTGCCGTTTACCCCCAGAACTCCAGTGTGTGTGATTTACCCTGGGACCTGTGTGTGTGTGCACATCCATGCATATGCATGTGTGATGTACTCCAGACGCCAGTGTGTGTGTCTCTGCAGGTGTGTGTGTCATTTGCCCCAGACCCCAGTGTGTGTAACTTATCCAGGGATGCTTGTGTGTGTGGTCCTTCCATATTGGAGGAAGGGTCTGTGTGTATGTGCATCTGATTGTGATATTTACCCTGGACCCTGTGTGTGCGCTTTCCCTGTGGGGCAGGGGCCTATGGTGTGTGTGGGCCTTTCCAGCACAGAGGCTCTTGGTGCTGGGAGCGACCCCTTCCTCTCTCTGAGGAGCTGACTCAGTGGGACATCTCAGCTGGGCCATCCCGTCCCACCAGGCCAGTGTAAATCCCCCCCCCACTCCCCTGTCTCTCCTGTCTTAGGTGGAGTCTGTGACGTTCCCCGACTTTCTGGTTGATACTGAGAGCAATGGCCCCTTTCCACTGGAGGATCCCAGCGAGGAGAGGTAATGGCCCAAGCCCGTTTGCCCCTTATAGGACTGAGCACATGATGGTCTTACTACTCTGCCAGGGTGGCCTTGGGGTTAAGGTCTAGGCCTGGGCCTGTGGAGACTTGCGTTCAGTTCCTGCTGCCACATGCTTTCTGGGTGACCTCAGACAAGTCATGGACTCTGCCTGGGCCTGAGTTTCTCCAACAGTAAAGTGAGGAGAATGGTTTTGTCTGGTTACACAGGGAGCCCTTACTGGACCAGCAATTCCAAGTCTGTGCAGTGCTAGCAGTGACAGGACCCTGATCTCGGTTATGGTCTCTTGGTGCTATTATGATATCAATAGTAAATATGAATAATCTGTCAGGCCCCTGCTTACCTTTGAGATGCAAGAGCCAATCTTTTTGTTGTTATATATTTGTATTACAGGATAGTCTAAATCGCCGCTGAGATTGGGCCCTGTCATGCACAGGCACAGTGATCACATATGGGGCCCAGTCGTGCTGGGCACTGCACAGACACGCAGTGGCCGAGATCAGGGCCCTGTTACGCCAGGCACGTTGCGGGCTGACACAGTGACCGAGTATGAGACCCAGTCGTGCTGGGCGCTGCACAGACACGCAGTGAGAGTCCCTGCCCTGAAGCGCCTACAGTCTAACTGACACACCAGGCACACAGTAAAGTACAGATGACGTACCAGCAAAGTGCTAGGGCCAAGGGGACTCTGTGTTAACTGTTCTCAGTGGGAGCTGCTGCATGCTTAGTGCTCTAGGAAATTTAACCACTGACTTCAGTGCCTGGAAAACCCACCTCCAATTGTGGGTGCTGGACAGGCACCCGCAGTATAATAATAATACGGGCATCTTTACGCAGTCTGCTTGTGCTCTCAATTATTAGCAAGGAGTGGAGGCGTCTGTCCCTGTATCCTCTAACTGAAACTCTAATTGCAACGTGAATCATAAAGAAAATATAAAAATCACTGCTGACAAAATGTGTAGACGACACAAGGATAGGTGGGAGTGGTAGATAGTGGTGGGGACACAGAAAGAGCCATGCTGCTTGGTAAGCTGGGCTCATTTGAACAATGTGCGTTGGAACCCAGCCAAATGCCTGGTCACACGTGGGAACGAAGAATATGGGTCACACATCCAGGATGGGAACCTGTATCCTGGAAAGCAGTGACTCTAGAAAGGACGGGTGAAAACATCCGGCATAGGAGATCCCAGTGCAATGCTGTCCTGAAAGGGCAAACTTGATCTTTGGCTATGTAAGCAGGGGAATATCGAGTACCTCTTTCTATGGCATTGCTGAGACCACTCTTGGATACTGTGCCCACACTTCAGAAGGGATGCTGAGCAATTGTTAAGGTTCAGAAAAGAGCCACAAGAATGATTCACGGTCTGGAAAACCTGTCGTCCATGAAGAGACTAGCGGCGCTTCATGTATTCGGGTTACTCAGAGAAGGTTAAGAGCTGACGTGATCCCGGTCTTTAAGCACCAACACGGGGAGGGGATTTCTGAGGGCTCTTTAACCTCCAGGCAAAGGCAGAGCCAGGTTCAATAGCTGGGAGCTGAAGGGAGACGAATTCAGGCTAAGACTAAGGAGCCCGTGTCTGCCAGGGAGGAGAATTAATGGTTGGAACAGCTCCATTAGGGACGGGGTGGATTTTCCATCAGTGGGACCTGACAGTGGAAATGGGGCGTCTCTCTCAAAGCCCCGCTCTAGCTCAGCCAGGAGTTACTGGGCTGGAGGCAGGAACACGGGGGGAGATTCCTGGCCTGGGTTAGGCAAGAGGCTGGACTGGATGGGCACAGTGGGCCCTGCTGGCCTTAAAATTTATGAATCTATAAACAGTGGAGTTTCTTGCACCTTCTTCTGCAGTATCAAGTCCTGGGCATTGTCAGAGAGAGGAGACTGGGCTAGACACACCATGGTGCTGAGCCAGTCCAGTAATCCCTATGTGCTGTAGCTTGCATCAAGTAACTCGTTCACCCAGTGTTGCCAGCTCTGGCGATTTTTTTACTACGAGCTTCGTGATAATTAACTGGTTTTTTCCCCCCTTAAAGCCCCAGCAACTGGGTCCATGTATTTATGGGGGAATCTCAGCTTTTATGTTGGGGATGGGGGGCGAGTATATTTCCAGCCCTTGTGGTTTGGGTGGTCGGGGTCCTAAAGGTTCAAAAAGTAGAATTACAAAAATGTAGCTATATAAAAATACAGGTCTGTCTCATCTTACGCTGGGGTTACGTTCCGCGGTCAGCACCTAAAACGAAAACCGCATATAGTCAAAATTACATTGAGTGTAATGGCGGGCAGAATCACCCGCACTACAGAAACAGTATTTAAATTATTTTTCTCTCTTTTTTTTCTCTTGTTTTTGCCGACCGCGTAAAGCTGAAATCGCACATGTTAAATGCACCTAAGATGCGACAGACCTGTAATCTCATTTTTAAGATGCTCTGATATTTTGGGGGCCTGACTCGTCATTTTTGAACTCTTTGGGTTGGCAAAATTATGGGCCAACTTATTTACAGCCAACGATTTGTTCTTCCTCATTTTTTTCCTGTCCCGGTCTCTGCAATTTGTTCCTTATTCCAGCGCCGCAAGCTGCGTGGGAACCATGCAAAGGGGCTGGTCAGTGCTACCTTGTTCAGGGCATGGATTTGAAGAGCCAGAATCTCTTCAGTCATCTTTAACCTTAGGGCCAGGCCAAAGCAGCCTCCCAGCTCAAGGATCATTGTAAGGCACTTGCTGTTAAGCGCACGATCTGCCCCTCATCCCGTGTAGACAGTGGCCCTGTATTTGCACTGATGGCGCCTGCTCAGAAGCGGAGTTAAACTGATACAAATCTTGGTGGTTTATGGAAACAACCTGTTCCCTGGTTTACATGGGAGATTTGCACCAGGGCTGGAATTGCTGCTTAACCCCCAATGTCGCTAAAGCCTGAGTCACAGAGGAAAGGTTCTAACTCCCTGATCATGTGATCTGACCCTTACACCTGTGTGGACCCCCACTTGGCAATAACTGGGGCCCAGTGCAGGGTGGAGCATCCATCTGTATTGATCCACATGCAGCACTGAGAGTCACTGTGGGCTAGAGGCTAGAGCCCTGGACTGGGACACAGGACACCCAGGTTCACTCCCAGCTCTAAAACTGGTTTGCTGGGTGACCTTAGGCAAGTCACTTCCCCGCTCTGTGCCTAGTGTCTTGTCCTGCCCTTTGTCTGTTTTGACTGCCAGGTCTTCTGGCCAGGGGCTGTGTGCGACTATAACGCAAATTACAATAATAATAAAGGATCAGGCTGCGTTGTAGGGAGGTGTAACGGCCTTTGCCTCCACAGCTCCCCCTTGAGGCATGGGATGGTCCTGCAGCCATAGTTTCTCTTTCCTCAGGAATTTCTCAGAGGCTTTCTCGTAACCAGTAACTCCCATATTGGGCTGGCTTGTTATCATAAACGGCTACAAAATAAAGCCCTAAGAGTCTAAGTCGGAAGCTGATATATTTTGAGGTTTATATATCCATCCTTCTCAACTCTTCATCCAGCCACTCCCAGGCCTTCTGCCTGGAGTCCCCCTTACCGAGCTGGAGTCTTTTATCCACCGGTGTCCCCTGCAGCAGCCTTCTCACTGCTTGCAGCCCCACCAATCCCCCTCCCATGACTTCCCGCCTTGACTCTCCCAGGCTTCTTCCTTATCTGCCCNGTCTTCTGGGCAGGGGCTGTGTGCGACTATAACGCAAATTACAATAATAATAAAGGATCAGGCTGCGTTGTAGGGAGGTGTAACGGCCTTTGCCTCCACAGCTCCCCCTTGAGGCATGGGATGNTGACCTTTTCTATTCTGCCTCCCCCACCCCCCTGGGACAGTTGGGTGGGGCTGAGACCCATCTCCCTTTAAAGAGGCNCATGGGATGGTCCTGCAGCCATAGTTTCTCTTTCCTCAGGAATTTCTCAGAGGCTTTCTCGTAACCAGTAACTCCCATATTGGGCTGGCTTGTTATCATAAACGGCTACAAAATAAAGCCCTAAGAGTCTAAGTCGGAAGCTGATATATTTTGAGGTTTATATATCCATCCTTCTCAACTCTTCATCCAGCCACTCCCAGGCCTTCTGCCTGGAGTCCCCCTTACCAAGCTGGAGTCTTTTTTCCACCGGTGTCCCCTGCAGCAGCCTTCTCACTGCTTGCAGCCTCACCAATCCCCCTCCCATGACTTCCCGCCTTGACTCTCCCAGGCTTCTTCCTTATCTGCCCCAGAGGCCTGATTGGGTCACAAGGCCTTTTCTATTCCGCCTCCCCCACCCCCCTGGGACAGTTGGGTGGGGCTGAGACCCATCTCCCTTTAAAGAGGCAGCTGCCCTGTGACGGTGGTTTCAAGGCCTGAGCTGGCACGGATTTATGGCTCACAATAAAAATGTGTCAACTCTGTCAGCTCCCCCCTGGGTGCCGGGTCTCCTGTGGGGACCAGCCTCGATCTGGGGTCCAGTGTCTCACCCATGCTAATGGCTGTCTCCTATCTTCTTTTCCCATGCCCAAGCTTCCCGATGGCGCACTCGGCCGAGTTCTCGTGGATGGAGNAACTCTTCATCCAGCCACTCCCAGGCCTTCTGCCTGGAGTCCCCCTTACCAAGCTGGAGTCTTTTTTCCACCGGTGTCCCCTGCAGCAGCCTTCTCACTGCTTGCAGCCTCACCAATCCCCCTCCCATGACTTCCCGCCTTGACTCTCCCAGGCTTCTTCCTTATCTGCCCCAGAGGCCTGATTGGGTCACAAGGCCTTTTCTATTCCGCCTCCCCCACCCCCCTGGGACAGTTGGGTGGGGCTGAGACCCATCTCCCTTTAAAGAGGCAGCTGCCCTGTGACGGTGGTTTCAAGGCCTGAGCTGGCACGGATTTATGGCTCACAATAAAAATGTGTCAACTCTGTCAGCTCCCCCCTGGGTGCCGGGTCTCCTGCGGGGACCAGCCTCGATCTGGGGTCCAGTGTCTCACCCATGCTAATGGCCGTCTCCTGTCTTCTTTTCCCATGCCCAAGCTTCCCGATGGCGCACTCGGCCGAGTTCTCGTGGATGGAGCGAGGGGAGGAGCTCTGTGACGCCGACTCAGATGAGCGGGAGGAGCTGAGAGTTGTCCTGACAGGTGAGGAATTCTGGAAGAGAACCTGCAGTGGGAGCAGGACCGTAGGGAGTCGCCAGACCGGATCAGCACCCAGGTCTGCCTAGCCCAGTCTCCTGTCACCGACAGCGGCCTGCACCAGCTGCTGCAGGGGAAGGTGGGAGAACCTGCAGTAGCAGATTGGGGCTAATCTGCCGCCATGTTAGATCCCATTGTGGTCTCTAATAATTAGAGATCAGCTCAAGCCGTTCGCATTAAGTAGCTCTGGATGTTCCTGTTAGCCACCCGGACAGCCAGTCCTGCTCTGAGTCCTGCTAAGCTTTCAGCCTCCACTGCATCTGGCAGCAATGAGTTCCATGGGCCCTCCCTCCCCATTAGATATTTCCTCCCCTTGGCGTGACTGACGTGTCTGGATTCCCTCTCTCTTTTCCTTCTGCCAGATGACGGGGCCCTGAGTGAGGACGAGGAGGCTGACGATGTGCAGGAGCCGGACGACGACGATGGGGAGCCAGAAGGGCCATTCTCAGCCCGCTCGGAAGGGGACGATTCCTGCGGGAGCTCTGAGAGGCCACAGGGTAGATGGCGTGATGCAGGTGCGGGTGAGCAGGCCTGCGAGGCGGAGGATAAGCCGTTCCGGTGCTCCGAGTGTGGCAAGGGGTTTGCCCAGAGCTCCAACCTGATCAAACACCAGCGGGTCCACACCGGGGAGCGGCCCTACCGCTGCCACCAGTGTGGCAAGGCCTTCACCTGGAGCTCGTCGCTGCTGGAGCACCAGAAATCTCATGCTGGCGAAAAGCCCCACAGCTGTCCGGAGTGCGGGAAGAAGTTCAGCCGTGGCTCCACCCTGCTGGAGCACCAGCGCATCCACACCGGCGAGAAGCCTTTCCGCTGCCACCAATGCGGCGCCCGCTTCAGCCAGAGCTCCACACTGGTGCACCACCAGCGCACCCACACCGGGGAGCGGCCCTACCGCTGCGACGAGTGCGGGCGCAGCTTCGGCCGCAAGTCCACGCTGGTGACCCACCGCCGAACCCACACCGGCGAGAAGCCGTACCACTGCCTGGAGTGTGGCCGCAGCTTCGTGGTCAGCTCGGACCTGGCCAAACACCAGCGCACCCACACCGGCGGCCAAGGCCCCTACCGCTGTGGGGAGTGCGGGGAGGGCTTTGGCTGGAGCGCCGCCCTGGCTGCCCATCGGGCCAGCCAGCACGGCGCCGAGAAGCCCTACCGATGCGCCGAGTGCGGGGAGGCTTTCCACCAAAGCGCCACGCTGCTGGTGCACCAGCGCACCCACGCCGGCGACGAGGCCTTCACCTGCTCCGACTGTGGAGAGTGCTTCCTGGAGAGCGCCAAGCTGGCCCGGCACCGGCGCACGCGGCACAGCGCCGACGGGGAGGAGAAGCCTTTCAAGTGCTCTGAGTGCGGCAAGGGCTATGCCCAGAGCGCCGGCCTGCGACACCACCAGCGAGAGCAACCCTTCCGCTGCCCGCAGTGCGGCCTGAGCTTCCTGTGGAGCTGCCGGCTGGCTGAGCACCGCCGCAGCTGCCGCATGGCGGAGAAGCCCTACAAGTGCCCCGAGTGCGGCAAGAGCTTCGGCCAGAGCTCCAAGCTGCTGCGGCACCAGGTGACTCACACCGGCGAAAAACCCTACAAGTGCCCTGAGTGCGGCAAGATCTTCAGCCAGAGCTCCAATCTGGCGGAGCACCGGCGCACGCACGCCGGCCAGAAGCTCCACCGCTGCGGCATCTGCGGCAAGAGCTTCGCCCTGGGCTCCTATCTGGCCAAGCACCAGATCACCCACACCGGGGAGCGGCCCTACCGCTGCACCGAGTGCGGCAAAGGCTTCCGGCAGAGCTCCAACTTGATCCAGCACCAGCGCACCCACACCGGCGAGCGCCCCTACACCTGCCCCCAGTGCGGCAAAAGCTTCTGCCAGAACTCCCACCTCATCAAGCACCGGCGCACCCACACCGGCGAGCGCCCCTACCGCTGCCCCCAGTGCGGCAAGAGCTTCCGCCAGAGCGCCAACCTGCTGGAGCACCAGAACACCCACACCGGCGAGCGCCCCTACCAGTGCGGCCAGTGCGGCAAGAGCTTTTGCTGGAGCTCAGCCTTCAGCAAACACCAGAGGACACATCTCAGCTAGGGGAGCTGTGCTGGGACCTACCTGAGCTGGGGTCCCCC
Organism: Platysternon megacephalum; assembly: GCA_003942145.1. Classification (NCBI taxonomy): domain Eukaryota; kingdom Metazoa; phylum Chordata; order Testudines; family Platysternidae; genus Platysternon; species Platysternon megacephalum. The sequence goes on from QXTE01000428.1 coordinate 325,332, forward strand.
CCATATGGGGATCACCAAGCCCCATCTCCAGTTATGGACCCCATATGGGGATCCCCAGGAGCCAGGGCAACACTGGGACCCATCCTTGCTTCCCCCCTCTCCCCTCCGAGCTAGGGGACCCTATATGGAGACCACCAGGACACCCCATGGACATGCTGGCGATCCCAGCCTATCTTGCATCAGGGTGGCCCTGGTTGATCCCTTCCATCAGGGAAGCAGGATCCAGCCATGGCACATGGAGGCAAACCAAGATCAGGCCCTGTCATGCCAGGCACTGCGCAGACACACAGTGACTGAGATCAGGGCCCCGTCACGCCGGGCGCTGCCCAGACACACAGTGACTGAGATCAGGCCCTGTCATGCCAGGCACTGCGCAGACACACAGTGACTGAGATCAGGGCCCCGTCACGCTGGGCGCTGCCCAGACACACAGTGACTGAGATCAGGGCCCCGTCACGCCGGGCGCTGCCCAGACACACAGTGACTTGAGATCAGGGCCCCGTCACACCCGGTGCTGCCCAGACACACAGTGACTGAGATCAGGGCCCTGTCACACCCGGTGCTGCACAGACACAGTCAACAACAGTCTCTGGTTTACATCACCTACATGTTCTGCTTTCCATTGCCTCCCCGTGCAATGCAGGACTGACTGAACAGTGTATTGGCCCAGCCTTGTTCTGCATATCCCAAGTGGCTGAGATTTCACTCTCTCTGTTGGGCGACCATTGTACAACTCTCATCTTTAGCAAATCTTTGATGATGCTGAAACTAAACTCATTTTGCTGACTCCTCTGGAGTTCTGTTATTAAGAAGGAGGGGGAAATGAGAGATTGTGCTTTGGGGTCTAATGACTAAGAAGACTGCTAAGTAATTTTGTTAACCACAGGGTGAAAGGTGAGGTGCTGTTGTGAATCAGAAAGGAGCGAAGAGACAGGAAAGTAGTTGTGGGAAGAAATGGACAGTTTCCACAAGCTTCAAACCCACAATTGGCTCAGGAAGACAGCAAAGTCCTAATCGCCAGGCTGCCAAAGACTGAGAGCCTCTTCCTGTATTCAAAGAGCTATAGAGGGAAACTAGACACCTTTAAGCTCAGAGGATTTTTTTTGGAAACCCATCGAATTCCTGATCTTTGTGCCTAGCCTCCTTTTCTAGCTGGTCCCTCACCTTTTTTTTGCCACCTACATGTCCATCTTTGTCCTTTTGCAAAACTGGGTTCCAGCCCTCCACCAATTCCTCAGGACTCTTCCACACAGTATGTTGTTGGATTGTGGAACTCCCTGCCACAGGATGCTGCTGTAGCTGAGAACTTATCCACATAAACATCCACTCCCTCTTTGAATCTGGCTAACACGACCTGTATGATAGCAAATGATAAAGAAGTGGGTTTGGAAGGGATATTAATCCTCAAGTTCCAGGGTTTAAGGTGATCTCTAGCTATTATGATTTAGGATGAGACATTCATGTGGGTAGATGATCCCAAACATGGGTTCCTCTCACTTTCTTCTGCAGCATCTGGTGCCAGCCCAGTGTCAGAGATAAGACACTAGGCTGGAGGAATCCCAGGTTCGTGTCTGGCAGTCCCAGTTTTGAAAGCGCCCCCGTCACTAATGTGCAGTTATAAGGAGAGCACCTAGGCTAGATAAAATATTGTAGAGCAGACGCAGGCAGGGAATGATATTCGTTCCTTCTGCTCTCAGACAGATACGCAGACAACCTCACTAAGCATGAACCGCTTTCTGAGAAAAGCTTTTATTTTCTAACACGATAATCTAGGCAGCATCTTTGTGATTAGGCCAGGAGCCTGGCAGCCCGGACTCCTGGGTTCTCTCGGCAGCCCTTCCACTGACTTCCCCTCTCCATGTCCATCTGGGCTAGTGAGGATTCATTTATGAGTAAAGAGCTTTTGAGTTCCTTGACTAGAAATCCCTACATCAATGCAGAGTGTGGTGGCGAAAGACTCTTTTATGTATGTCTTTTGCAAGTGATTTTTACCAAAGCTGTTAGGGGCGATCTCGGGAATTACAGACCAGTGAGCCCTACCTCTCCGTATCTGTTAAATCTGGTTGAAACAATAAACAAAAATAGAGTTACCAAACATCTAGAAGATAGTGATATATGCTAGTGTCTAACCAGCACGGCCTCCCCCTAGGGAAACCATGCCTCACTAACCTGTTAGAATTCTTTGAGTGTGTCAATAAAATAGTGACTAAAGCAGAAGTAATGGACATCATTTCTTTGAACTTTTAACAAGGCTTTGGCCCAGGTACTTCACGAGAGGCTCTGAAGGAGCCATGGGATGAATGGCAAAGTACTGTCCTGGAGCAGTAACAAAAAGGAGGGGAAATGGTCCATTTTTAATGCTGCAAAACGGCCAACAGCAGATGTCATAAGGTTCTGGGGTTTATTGGGTAGAAAAGGGGTTAGTGTTGGGATTGGGGGATTGAAGGGTCAGATCTGGGGCTTATTGAATAGACAGGGTCAGAGTTGCAAGTATCATTCTTATGGTGTAAAGGCCTTTTCACAGAGGAAGGTTTGGCAGCGTGTCTTGGAGACATTCACACTCTGCGTTCACTCAGTCCCCTCTGGCCGTTCATTCCTCAGCTGGATCCCCTCACCCCAGCATGCTTTGGCCCCAGTTCTTGTGTCCCGGGTGTAAAAAACATGTAGAGGCCAGAGAATCTCCCACACCGATTTCTGCCTCCAGCCCCAAAACTCCTGGCTGAACTGGAGCGGGGCTTTGAGAAAGAGACGCCCCATCTCCACTGACAGACACCGCCCCCCCCCCCCTGATGTTTAGGTTTTCAAATAAGTGTGACCCCCATCTGCTCAGTGCAGCACACTGGCCCCCTCTACTGGTAACTGGCCCCGACAGCAGCTGATGAACCTGCGCCAGCCTTGATTAACAGGGAAGTCTTTTAGCTCATGTGCGGAATGTCTGGTCAGGCTCAACTGGACCCTGACCGAGCCAGTCAGCTTTGGGCGGGGAATACGGCAGGGGTGCCCCCTCTCGAGCCAGCTGTACGCTCTGGCGATTGAGCCCGTCCTCTGTCTCCTCCGTCGGAGGCTGACGGGGTTGGCGGTTTGGGAGCCGGAGGTGCGGCTGGTCCTGTTGGCATACGCCGACCACGTGCTCCTTGTGGTCCAGGACCCGGGCGACCTGGTTCAGGTGAAGGCTTGCCAGGCCATCTACTCGGTGGCCTCCTCCTCCCGGGTCAACTGGGTCAGGAGCTCTGGCCTGGTGGGGACGGGTGGTAGGCGAGCTCCCTCCCACCCGCGCTTCAAGCCATCCGGTGGCGTGCGGGTCCACTGCTCTATCTCGGCGTCTATCTGCCACGCATCCTTCTCCGCCGGGGAGCTGGTGGGATTTGGCGGCCAGGGTGGGTGAGCAGCTGTGGAGATGGATGGGACTGCTCTGGAGTCTCTCCCTGCGAGAGAGGACACTGGTGCTGAACCAGCTAGTCCTGTCCATGCTCTGGCACTGGCTCAACACCCTGAGCCCGGCCCTGGGGATCCTGGCCCAGCCTTGGAGCTTTTCTGGCCAGGACTGCACTGGGTCTCTGCAGGGGTCCTGAGTCTTCCCCTGGAGGAGGGAGGACAGGGCCTGGTCTGCCTTTGTAGCCAGGTCCATGTCTTCCGCCTCCAGGCCCTGCAGAGACTCCTTTATGGTGCAGGTAGTCCGGCATGGAGCACGTTGGCTCACGCCTTCCTCCGCCGCCTCTGAGGACTCCGATATGACCGGCAGCTCCTTTTTCTCCACCCGAGGAATCTTCCACGAGACGTCTCTGAGCTGCTGGTCTTCTACCAGGACCTCCTCCGGACCAGGAAGCTGTTCTCAGTGACCAGGTCCATTGTGGCCATTGAGGGGGCGGATCTCCTCGTGGAGCCCCTGCTACACAACCCCCAACTTTGTGTGCAGGTGGCAGAGTCTCCCTCATTGCGCCAGAGGCTGGTCCTGGCAGAAACCACCAGGGTTGGAGACCTTCTGGACTACGAGAGGGGGGACTGGGGGGACCTCCCGGGTGCTCAGTTGGCGTCTGGGGCTCTCCACCCTTCTGACCCTCCCCTGCGCATGCTCCAGGAGGTGGGGGCAGCCTTATCGCCCACTTCTCTCGTTTTCCTGCAGCGGGCCCTGTGAGAGGGAGCTCCCCACCCACCTCTCACCCCGGGCCCTCCGGACCTTTTTATCGGGCCTCTGTTCCACAGCCTCCCCCCCTCCCTCCCCGGCACCCACCCTGTCACACTCCAAGCCGGCTGCGTACCCTGCAGCTGGTTCACTTCCGAACCGCGCCTAGGGACCAACTGTACACGCTCGTGCTCCACATGTTGCATTTCCTCATCCTCATGTCCTGCCCCGACCCCAAATGGCGGGACTACCTACCACCAGCCAATATTCCACCTTGTTCCCACGGTCCGCCGGGGACATCAGTTGGCGGCTCCTTCACAGAGACGTGAGCACGGGCATGTACCTGGCACGGTTCACCCCCATTCCTGAGTCCTGCCCCTTCTGTGGCGTGAGGGAGAACCTGGCACACGCCTACCTTGAATGTGCCAGTTTGCAGCCCCTGTTCCGGCTCCTCCAGAACCTCTTGCTGAGGTTCTGGCTGCACTTTTCCCCCTCATCTGTTCATTTTTGCACACCCCATCTGTGGCCCCACGAAGTCACGAGACCTCCTCGTCAACCTCCTCCTGGCCCCAGCCAAGGTCATCATCTAAAACACCAGGAGGAGGATGCTAGACGAGGGGGTGCTTTGCGACTGTGGGGCCTATTTCCGGTCCTCCCTGGTCTCACGTCTCCAGGTAGAGTTCCTCTAGGCAGCGTCCGCTGGCTCCCTAGACACCTTTGAGGAGCAGTGGGCGCTGTCCAGGGTCCTCTGCTTGGTGTCCCCATCTGGATCCCACATTTTGAACCTCTGACCATCACTCCCGACCCTGTTTTTCATTAGTTGTCCCAAGTATTCATTTGGAACCCGGATCCAGTGTTCCCTCCCGCTAGGCTAGGGGAGGGGCCTTTAGAAGTGGGTGGGCACAAGCACCTTCCAGGTTCTTCCAGTAAGACCACTACAGGTGTCGTCTCTCTGGCTGCTATACTGGCTGGAGCTCAGTAGCGGCGCCAGCTTTGCCGGCGCCCTAGGCGACGGAAGGTCCCGCCCCCGAAATCCCGCCCCCAACAGCGGCGGCGGAAAGTCCCACCCCCAAATTTCTACGGGCGGCGGGGGCGCAGGCGCCCCCAAAATAGCAGTGCCCTAGGCGACCGCCTAGGTCGCCTAATGGGAGCGCCGGCCCTGCTGGAGCTTCCTGAGCTGCTGCTGCTGGCTGGAATTTCCTCCCTGGACTGCTGCTGCTGCTGTTGTGTGTGTGGGGGCACATCTGGCATACCCCACCCTATGGAGGGAGAAGCGAGGATCCCACCACCATTTCTGGGTCCCTCCTGCTTGGCTGGCTGTCACCTGCTTGCTGCTGCTTCTGTCTTGGAGCCTGCTGCCCTAGTTGAGGAGGAGGAAGGCTGCTGCAAGTCACTGTGGAGGGGGTTTGTTGCTGCTTTTGGACTGAGTGACTATAACACCTGTGCTCCTGGGGTGGTGGTAGCCTCTGCTGCTGTGGGGGGCTGGGGGAGAGGCGTGGAGCCCCTCCACGCACCACCTGCCCTGACCATCACCTCCGGTACCATCCCTGGTGGCTGGGGTCCCTTCCCCTCGCTGACCAGGAGGCCTGGCATCCGTTGCCTCTTGGTGTCCACCTCACCCCACGTCAAAACTTACGTGCGTGCGTTGGTGCGGGTGGTGGGGCCCAAGGCCATCATGGCAGCCTCCAAAATGTATGGGAAGATGGTGTTCTTCCTGGCATCAGAGGCTGCCGCTCAGGAGGCGGTGGAGAAGGGCCTGGCAGTGGGGGTGGAGGAACCCCTGCTGGAGGACCTGGGCGTACGGGTGGTACTGACCTCTGTCCCGCCCTTCCTCCACAACGCTGTCCTGTTGCCTTCCCTCTCCACCCTGGGGAAAACCATGTCCGTCATCAGCCCTCTCCCGTTGGGCTGCAAGGACCCCGCCCTCCATCACGTCCTGTTCTTCTGCCGGCAGGTGCAACTCCAACTGCCACTGGCGGCGTGTGACGGGGCAGCGCTCGAGGGCGTCCTTCCTGTTGCCCTACTGGGGGGCCCATTACCGGGTCCACCACTCGATGGGGGAGGCCCGGTGCTCCCTCTGCCAGGCAATAATGTAAGTAACGCAGCATCTTCATGGACACTGCGGTGCCCTAACTCTATTGACTGAAGCATTATGCCTCTTGTGGAGGTGGAGTTATTAGATTGGTGTAGTGGACGACTTACAATTTTATAGTGTAGACACTCAGTGTTAGCTGCCTTACGTCAGCCTAACTCTGTAGTGTAGACCAGGCCTCAGATTTTGGTTTAAAAGGAATTAAAATTGATTTTGCTTAAATCCAACTTCAGCTAATTTAGTTTTGGGCCTGTCTGCATGAGAAACTTGCAGTGATGTGATTTTTAAACTGCTTATGTTAAATTGGTTTCAATTCCTGTGTGGACATCTTTATTCCAGGTCAAGGCTGACTTTCTGGTTAAGTTGACTAGGAGTTGGGTTAAACTAAACAGAAATCAGCCACTCTTACACTGAAATGAGAGTACTCACACCGGATTTTCAATTAACTAAACAGTATAATGAAGCCAGTGGAAGTTTGAAAGCAGACTTGGCCTGAAATCACTTTTAAAATCAATTTAGTTAAATTACTGTAAAAATTACTGGACATCTCACAGTATATCACACTGACGGAAACCGGCCTTGTTTTGGTTCAGCTTAAATGTTTTCCCAACTGGTTTAAGATGAATTGATATAAAACAAATTTATATCAATGGAAGAGCTCAGCCTTAAACTGATTTAAATTAAACTGGTCCAGTTTCTTTGTGTGGGTGTAATGTGCCCTAGTGGCAATGGATTGAACCTGTGATTATATATAGAGCTAAAAGACCTCTGTTAGCCAAACGCAGTAGCAGGCTCATTCACCTACCTGGTTCAGGTTCAACCATTGGCAGGTGGGAGACAGATGTCAGACTGGGTTATATATAGAAGGCTTAAAAAGTGGAACTGAGAAATCTTTGATGATTGTTTTTTTTATTGAAAAATGCAGATTCATTGAACCAAGAATGGGAATTTCCTGACTAAAAAACAAAACAAAAAAATGTTGAGAAAAATGTTTCAAAATTGTCAAGACATTTTGTTTGGAGATTTTCTAAATGAAAAAATTGTTTTCTGGTGCAAAATAACTTTTTCTTTCAGAATTGAAGCTGATTAGATTGAAAGCAAAAGGTTAAAAAGAGAAAAAATGAAATATTTCAAAGCTATCAAAATGAAATGTTTCAATTGACCCAAAATGGAAAAACAATGTTTTTTTAGTTTGTGAATATGTTGAGGATTTTGTCTTGTCCTGATTCAAGGTGGGGGAAACTTTAAAATATCTTTTGAAAATATTCACAGAATGGGCAAACGCTATTAAAAGAATTCCTATTCCAATTCATTTCACTAGAATGAAAAGATAATTTTCTCTCAAATGCACACACACACACACACATATAAGAGTGCACACATGCGCACAGACACGGACAGGGTTCGCTTGCACATTCTCACTTTCACAAAGTCTTCAAACCTGGTAATAAACTAGAAGAATGTGACACTTTCTTGGTCCATTGTTTATTGAGAGGCACAGGGAAATGTCTGCATTGAAAGCCAGGCAGAAAACGATAGATGCAAATATTTTTTCTAACACCTCATTTTTCTTTAACTGCAAAGCACTGAGCAGAGACCCAAAATTGTAAGGCCATAAGGGACCAGTGTGATCACATAGTCTGTAACACGGTGCATGCCATGACCCTGCCCGAAAGAACTGGGGATTCCATCTGCTAAAGCACAAGCAAAGAGCTAGAATACAATGGAGGGCGATTCGGACCAAGTCTGAGAATCCCTGGCTGAGATAATTCGTCACAGACTTTAAAAATTAGGGGCCTAATGCTCTGTTATCCATGGGGTCTTCTCCTCCTCCACTTTGCACCTTGTGTCATTCTTGCACCAAGAGAGGGCAACATGGCTGCAAAGGACCTTTCTGATTTGGTGGCATTTTACACGCACTTTGCTCAGGCGCAAATGACTGCAGGAGTAGCCAGGCTGAGAACCAGCCCCGCTGACTCCAGTGGAGTTACGGCTCAGCGCAAGGCCCGGCCTACACTTGGAAGTTGCGCTGGTCTGACCATATCAGTGAGGAGTGTGATCATTTTACCAAAATAGCTATACACAGGCCAGCCTTAGGTGGGGTCAGTTATACCAGTAAGACAGCAGCTAGTGCTTTTCATCTGCAGATGCCACCGCACTTTCTGTAACAGATCAGTATCATTTCCCCCCATTTTACTGAACAGAACATAGGTCTCCTGGGTCCCACTCCCCGGCTCTAGCCACTGGGCTCCAGTGCTTCCCCTTACCTTACAGATAAGTGCACTTAGAGAGGTATCGCTTATTCCCCTTCTCTAGACTGGTATCGTTAAAGCACTACGTGCTGACAAGGCCATAGTGGCACGAGAATCATGCCCACCATTTGTAGTTCTCGGTGCGTGAAATTTGCCCGCTTGCAGAAAGCAACGCGCATAGCAACACTCGCATAGCTGGTCATGCCCATAACATCTCAACTCAAATGCCCAGGCCTAGGCACCGCTTCGATCTGACTGAAGGCTTATTTTGATTCAAGTGATGCATCGGCCTGGTGATTTGATGAGACTCACTTCCCAAATCATTGTGGGTTATAGGCTGGGGGCAGCAATTGGTTTTGGTATCCACAGGAAACAATGCAAGGACCCATTCACTCTTGGATGTAGGAGCGGGCGTATGTTTTGTTGATTAGCACGGCAGTTTTCCACACTGAAATGACGTTCTTCAGCTGAAGGTCGCGGCTCACAGAGCTGGTCAGATTCACAATGTAATTTTCTTCTTTTCCCTCTTTTTCTAAATATCCTTGAATGGTCTCCACTATCCTGTTCATAAAAGAAAACACATTTGTAAATGTACAGGACACTGGTTCAGAAAGACTAAGTGCCAATTCTGACAGGCACACCCAATTTCTTGAGTTCCCTTTTCACACTGTTAGTCACTTCAGCAGGTATAACGTGGGCTATTTTTCTGCAGCAAATTTTGACTTTTTGTCGAAAAATGAACCCTCCCCCCCCCCATTATCTCCCCCAAAAAACCCTGAAAATGGTTTGGTTTTCAGCAACTAAAAAGTAAACATTTTCAGCTCAACACTGCTGAAAAGTGAAATGTTGATGGCTCAAATAAATGAAAAATGTCTCAAAAGTTTTGGTTTTCTGAACCAAATTTTTTTGAGGAAGGCAGATGCTTCCTGAGAAAATTTACATTTAGTCCAAAACTCAATTTTTCATTCAAAAAAGCCCTACGTGTAAAGTTTCTAAATCCTCAATTAGTGAATATTCAAGAGTTGTCAGACAAGAGGTAACATTTCCTCCCATCAATTTTTAAGCAAAACGGAATGCTCTTAAACAGCAGTGGGTGAAATTATCCAGTACTGGACATAACTCTGGGGAAGACAACAAGGCATTAAAGGGTCATAAGGAATAGAAGATACCAAAACTCCAGCTCTTACCTAAAGAATGAGATTTAATATCCCTGCTGGAATTTTTATCAATAACAATGAATGTTCTTATTATCCATAGACATGCCTAATCCATTCTTAAGTCTCACTACATTCTCAGCCTCAATGACTTCATGTGGCAGTGAGTTCCACAAGCTAATCACAAGCCATGTTAAAAACTATTCCCTCTGACCAGTTTTGAATTTCCCATCTTTCAATTCCATTGAACATCCCTTTGTTCTTGTGTTATGGGACTGGAAGAACAGATGCCTCCTGATCTTCCTTCTCTAGACCAGTCAGTATTTTATAGACCATTATTAAATCTCCTCTTTTCCTAGGTAACAACCTCAGTCTGTTCAGTCTCTCTTCATAGGAGCTTCTCCACACACCTGATCATTCTCATTGCCCTTCTTTAAACCCCTCTAGTTCTGCAGTATGGAAAGTTTGAGAATCTCTAGCCTAGATTATTAGCAGCTGCAGGTTATCCAATTCTAGAAGACTTGGAGATCTATGGAAAATGACCTTTTATATGTGATATGATTTGACCTTTCCCTTTTAATACAGCATACAAGTAATATACAGGCAATTTTAAGATACCGGGTTTCTTCCCTTACATTTGCCTTGATCTTTTAATCTGCATTTTAAAAAACCAACCAACCAACCAACCAAACATACCCATAAAGGCTCTTAAATCAACAGGGAACAATTTCTAAAGTGGTTTGTGTCTGCTCCAAATTAAAAGTAAAAAAAAAAAAAAATGTTTTTCATCTGGATCTAAATGTTTGTACAGAGCCCTTTGGATATTCACGGACAAGAGGAATATGTAGTTACCCCCAACTGTTTTCGTAGCTTTCCAATGCCACTGTGATCATTTCGTGCAGCTCGATGATAAAGAACTCAATATTGACAGTGGATAATGCAGTTGTTAGCTCCTCCCTCTCCTGGTCAGCCAGCTCGTCATGGTAGCCCTTGTCTATCAGGAAGAAGGGATTCTGAAATGAGAAGCACAGTGTCAGTGGGGGCAACTGCAGAGGTGCTGCAGGAGTGGCTGGATGCCCCATGCACAGAGCAGTTGAGGATGTGCCTAATGGCAGAGTGTCCTCATTTGGCTCAGAGCAGGTGTAGCCTGGTGGCGCTTGCTTCTGCCCTACGCATAGGGGGTGCTCCTGGGGTGGGATGGAGCAGGTGGCTCTGCAGGTGACCTCAGGCCAGTGCTGCAGTCCCTGTAGCCAGCAAAACTTTCATAGCTTTTATTGACCAATATATGCTGGGCTAATGTCTATCAATCTATGATCCATCCGTCCATCTCACATTATCAATATTGATACCACAATGCACTAAACACACAATATCAATAGAACATTATATTGTAGATACATTTCTAGCAGTTACTGGGCCTGAATTGGTCTGTGTCTTTTTATAATCCTGTTCACTCGTGCTAAGTATCCCAGAACACTTTGCAAAGCTGAAGTCAGCTTTGGCATTAGAAAATAAGAAACTTGCCAAAGGCAAAATACATTAATGTTGTGCCCAGTATAAGCTGGACCAGTAGTATCCAAACCAAAGTAAGGGAAGATACAGAACAACAAGTTAAGGAACTGGATTTTTGTGACGTACAAAGCATTTTTTTTAACTTGTAAACCATCCTATAAATACTACTTGCTGAAATATGTAACTGGGAGCACACCTTCTGTGTAAAGTGAATTTCACAACAGCAGCACAAGATGGCTTCATGAAAACTGCTATATTACAAAGCCTTTCTTCCAGTACTATGCTATTATTATTGTCAGTTTTGTTGTAGCCATGCTGGTCCCAGGATATTAGAGAGATGAGTGGGTGAGGGATTCTCACTGGACCAATGTCTGTTGGTCAAAGAGAGACACTTTTGAGATACACTGAGCTCCTCTTCAGGTCAGGGAAAGACCAACAGACGTCTCTCTATACTCTTACTGACTTTTAGCAACAAACCTGACTGATCTCTTGAATATATTTCATAACAAACCAAGATGTGGGCAAGCAACTGTCTATGCAATTTATCAACAGTATTAAGGCCATCAGGTCCCATCCAGCCCAACCTCCTGCCTAACCCAGGCCAGAGACTCTCCCCCAGAGATTCCTGCCTCTGGCACAATAACTCCTGGCTGAGCTAGACTGCAACTTTGAGAAAGGGGCGACGCATCTAGATTTATAGACTCCAAGTGATGGAGTCTGACAGCAGCAGAGGAGGGACTACACAGCAAGTGAGCAGAGAACATTGGTCATAACTAGAGCTGGTGGGGAAATGTTGGGAAAACAAAACAATAACTAAAATAATTGTGTCTGTGCCTTGCAGCATGACATTTGACAGTGGGATCACCCTAGGGCCAGGCAGGTGCCTTCTGCTCTGTTCATGGAACTCTGTTCAGATCTGGTGGAGTTACAAGCAATTGAAAATCACCCATTTCACAGTGCAGCTGGCTTTCAGCAACATGTCCAAAAGAGGAATTGGTTTTCAGCTGGAAAGTTTTTGTGCTTTACTTTTTTCAGCAAAGTCAAAATTTTCTGTGGAAAAACTTCAGTTTGTCAAAAACCCAATTTTCTGATTAAAAACAATTTGCACAGAAAGTTTTCAGTCTAGTCACAGCCCCATCCCAGGCACTCACTGGGGTGGGTTCCTCCATTACCTGGTTCATTTGTACAAGTAGCGCTGATGATCTCTTTGCTGACAGGATCTGCCACAGAGACAGGATGTGCTTCAGCTGAGTTTGTGGGACAACCTGGGATGAAACAATACAGACAGGGATTTACCCAGAAAGCCTTGACACTGATATTTAAATCCTCATCACGGAAGTGAGCACATTCTATTTGTGTTTCACAGTTGCCTTGCTACTGCCAAAGTTTTAAAGAATGTCAAACCACTGAGCTGGTGCGAGTCACTGGCTAAGAACCTGGAACCAGAGTTTGCTGAAGAGCGAAACCAGCCTTTTGTAGGCACAGAGAGAATATTTTCTTTGTTTCAGTTTATTCAACTAGTTCAGTTCAATGAATAGTTCATCGAGTAGAACGGTCAAGCTCTGGTTTGAAAAGTTGGAATCCTGCTGGTCCCTGCAGGCATTTTCAGAGACTGTGCCCATGTGGATTATTCATTAGTATTATTTATTTGTATTGCAGTAGTGTCAAAAGGCACCAGTCACCATGTGCTGGGAGGTAATAAAGAGACAATGCATGTCTCCAAATGAATGCAGGGTAATCTTTTCAGAAGTGTCTAAATGACCTGGGGCTATGGAGGAGCTGAAAAACTTGGGGAGGTAGGAGGCAGGTGAGCTAAATTCCTGCAGAATGTTTCAATTTAATCAAGTCGGCATTTTCTGACAGAAAAATCTACTCTACTCTAGAATCTATACAGTAGGGTTGGTCAGAGAACGGGTTTTCTTCCACAGAACATTTCAATGAAATGTTTTGTGGAAAATTTCAACCTGAAAATTGATGTTTTTGTTTCCATTTTTGGGTGAAACCCAAAAGTTTTCATTTTTCTTTTTTGATGGAAAGTTGAAATTTTCCATGGAAAGCAAAAATATTCATTTAGTCAAAACAATTTTTCACTCAAACAATAGTTTTTGAAAGAAACTGTACTCTGTTTATATATTCAGAATGTATAGTAGAAAGCATGAAAACAAAAAATATTTATTATAGAGAGCTTCATTGTCATTGCTGTGAATTCAAACCAAAGTTAATCTCTTACTGGTAAGTCTTTGAACTGCTTTGCATTAGCCTCCATCTTCAGCTCATTTCTGACATACTCAGTCAGGAGCCGCTCTGGGTCCCCTCCAGTCACGGCCAGGAACTCCGCAGCCACTTTCAGGGTGGAGAGTGCTCTGGAAATGTCGCTCACTGAGCTGGCCTCTTCCATAATGCGTTTCATCAGACTCACGCTCAGTGGTTCCTATGGATAGCAACAGGAGACAAAAGGCTGTCTGTAGGATTTCCACATCCAATTCCCATTACAATCAATGGCGTCCAAATCTGCTAGGCAACTTAGAAAAACTCAGCCTTAAGTGTTTCCACACTGGCCTTATATGATCCAAAGGATTGTCTACAATGTGTGAAGAACAGACGAGAATTTTGTTAGAGATGCCATATATAAAACAAATTAGATTAATAGATTCTAAGGCCAGAAGTGACTTCTGTGATGGTCTAGTGAGTCTGACCTCCTGTGTAATAGAAGCCACAGAACTTCCCCAAAATAATTCCTGTTTGAAGTACAGGTCTTAAAAGCATCCAATCTTGATTTAAAAATCGCTAGTGAGGGAGAATCCACCACAGCCCTCAGTAAATGGCTAATTACTCTCACTGTTAAAAATGTTGCTTTATTTCCTGCCTAACTTCAACTTCCAGCCACAAGATCACAGTATACCTTTGTCTACTAGATTGAAAAGCCCTTTATTATCAAATATTTGTTCCCCATGTTGGTACTTAAAGACTGTGATCAAGTCACCTCATCGTTAAGCTGTGCTAATAATGCCGTGTTAATAATACACAAATACTCTTACTAAGTATTTTATCTCATTCTGATAGTTAAGACTGTAAAGTTAGGTGACCCTCTAAGCAAAACTCCTATAGAATGTAAGTGCTATACGTTGGATGATTTTGCTATATAAATTCAAGTGAGAATTCTATTCCTGCTTGGAATTCTAGGGGAAGGTGACAAAAACTATAGAAAGGATGTAATTCTCTATGAAACTGGAAAGGTTTAGAGATCAGTTTCTATGGAATCATACTACAGAGACCTTTGGTTTCATCAGTACTAAATTCTATGGGACTGTACCAGAAGGGAACATGGGTATTGCCAGATGGAATCAATGCCAGGTCCCTAGAGCGGGAGGTTTACAAAATTTTTGTTATCACTAATTATAGCTAACTGTGGATATTTTTGTGATCTACAGAAATGTCCAATACTTTCTGGAATCTTGCTAACTTCTTGGCCTCAGTGACTTCTTGTGGCAATGAGTTCCACAGGATAGCCACATATTGTGTGAAAAAGTCCGTCCTTTGATCAGTTTTGTATTTGCCACCTTTTAATTTAATTGAAAATCCTCTTGTTCCTGTGTCATGAGACAGGGAGAACAAACGCCCCCCCCCAAGTCGCTCTTCTCTAAATAATTATTTTATTATGGGAATTCTTTCAAAATGTGTTTGAACCAATAATGAGAGCATTACATCAGTGTAATTCAGAAATAAAATCAGGGCATTCAATGGAGTAAAACTTGTGAAGCTGGCGTACAAGGGAAGAGAACCAGGCCCCCTGACTCCAAGTGGCCAAGGAACTGTACAAAAATGTGCTTTTTAGTGGCTAAAGTTAGGCCTTGATGTTCTTGGCTCATCATGGGCCTGATCCTGGCCTACTCCTCGGCTGCTTTGTGCTGCTCCGATGTCTCGAGCTGAGCACCCAAATCCTGAAGGCGCCCAGAAATGAGTGGAGAGTTTAGAGAACGGTGCCCTTAATGGGCGAGTGGACATACTGTAGGTTTGGGATATTTACCCAACCTTCTGACCGTATCGTGGCTATGAAAGCTGTTTACAGTGGGGGAAAGAGAGAGGGTTATCTGAGTCTGAAGCTGGGGGAAAACCCAGGGTTGTTTTTGATCTCACCTGGCGCAATTGTTCTCTAACGTTAGCTTTCGTGGAGTGCAGAGTCTTCACATTGTTCAGCGCAATGGATGGAATTGTCTGAAAAGGAAAACGTCAGTGATTAATAACTGGTTTATAAAGCACAACATGTTCAATACAGAAAAAAACCTGAAGCACACTCCAAGGGTTAAAGCATCATTTTCAAAAGCACCTAAGGGATTTAGGAGCCCACAGCCCATTTTGAAAAGTATCTTAGGCTCTTAAGGCCAGATTTTTAAAGGTGCTTAGTGTGATTTTAAAAAATCATCTATTGAAATCAATGGGAGTTCAGGCTAAAGTGTTCAGAACTGCCTAAGTGACTTAGGAATGTAAGTACCATTTTCAAAGATGATTTAGTCACTTGGGTGCCCATATCCCATTGTTTTGCAGTGGGATTTAGGCATCTAATCTGCTCAGGTGCTTTTGAAAATTCCAATAGGCCCCTAGATGCCTAAATAATTTCAAAAAACGAGGAGTCCGGTGGCACCTTAAAGACTAACAGATTTATTTGGGCATAAGCTTTTGTGGGTAAAACACCCACTTCTTCAGATGCAAGATTTTTCTTCAGATTTTTTATCCGCAAAAGCTTATGCCCAAATAAATCCATTAGTCTTTAAGGTGCCACCGGACTCCTAGTTTTTGTGGACACAGATTAACACGGCTACCCCCTGTGATAAATAATTTCAAAAATCTGGCCCCTAGGAGCCCAAGTCTCACTGCAGGTCAATGGGATTTAGACTCCTAAGCAAACCTGTGAGGGAAATAGTTTTGCTATCCTGTGAGAATTTGAGAGTTCAAAAACATCTCTCTTCCAAATTGAGATGGGAACTCAAAATCTTGAACATTTTCACAAACAGAAAAATGTTTTGGTTTGGGTCAATGGAAATGTTTTGTTTTGATAATTTCAAAAATGTTTAATTTTCATTTTGACCTCTTTTACTTTTATTTTTAAAATTTAAACTAATAAATAACTATAATTTCAAAACACACAATTGTTTCAAACCAGAAATCAAACGAGAAAACGAGTTTTTTTGATATTTTCAAAACATCTCTCTAATTTTCCTTTTTATTTAAATGAACAATTTGTCAAAATCAGCATGTTCCCATGGGAAGTTTTGGTCCTGATGAATTGGCATTTTCCAACAACAACAAAACTGTGTCAACAAATTCCCAAGCAGCTCTGCTCCTAAGTCCCTTGTGGAAATGGGTCATAGGCTCCTAAGTCACTTAGGCATGTTTGAACATTTTAACCTAAGTCTAAACACAGTGGGGCTCATTTGCCAATGCATTACCCCCAATTTACACCAATGTAACCCCACTGCAATCCATGGAGCTAAACAGGTGTAAATCTGGAAAAGGCCACAGTGGATCAGGTCTTTCACCTCGCATCACCATTTCCACCTGTGCATCCTGATTTGATTGTGGTTTGCTCAGGTGTGAATGACTCACACAGGAGCCCGGCCGCAGAGCAGCAAGCACTGAGAGTAAAATCCTGGCTGCACTGAAGTCTATGGCAAAGCGCCGCCGCCATGATTTCATCCTGAACTCACCTGGGCTTTCACGACGGGCTTCCCGCTGACGAAGCGGTGAATCACTTGCCTCTGCAGAGTCAGAAAGTTATAGTGGGTGGTTTTGGTTCCATCTTCCTCTAGCAAGTACTGGAAGTTCGACAGCGCCATGGTGATCAAGTCGCTCTCGGTAACACTTAACACAGAGGCGTGCTTCACCTCTTCCGCTGAAATAGACCTGGAGAAAAGGGAAGAACAACGTGAGGCATCTTCTTCTTTACTGCCAAAAAAATCTAAGATGGAACAAGCCTTGGTGGGCCGTTTAGCTCTTCTCTCCAGCCTTACGCTCAGTTGCCAACCCTTGGGAGTCTCGTGATATTAGTGGTTCCAGCTCCTGGAGTCATGGGAGAAAAGCAGCTCCCATTTAAAAAAAAAGGACGTTTCCCACCCTGGTAGCTGCAGGGACAAGCTTGAAATCTGGACCCCAGGAGGCAAATAAAAGCACCTCCACCTTTATTATTGTTGACCCTTTCACCCAAGAAATTAGCCAGCATTTAGGGCCTTGTGGGATTGTTTCCATTAAGAGGAGAAATGGATGATACAGGTCGGGTATTTCTTTGGTGAAACCTATTTATTTACAGAATGCACATGAAGTCCTGGTTCCCTGAACACAGCAGGAACACACAAGCAGGAGGCGGGTCCCTGGCTCAGCATTCCCAAGTCTGGAGGCTCTCTGTCTCTGCTGTGTCTCTGGGCCGTGCTCACCACTGCTTCTCTCATTTTCTGCTGGCTTTTTTCTCCTGTCTTTCTTCTTCTCACACATGCACACAGTTTTCCAAACAATCCACTAGCCCTTTACAATTTGCAATCAGTCTCAGGGAAACCCCTCATCCGACATGGCTTACTTTCGGATTGGCCTTGCCATGTGGCCTAGTGCCTTGGGCGGTGGCTTCTATTGTTTCCACCTATCATTATACACAGGGGTAGTAAATTGCTCTTTCAATTCAGCCTGAAATAAAGATGCTTCCTACACTCATCAGCTTTAAGGAAGTCTGTGATTATCTGTAGATCAAAGATCTGCTTGATGGCACCTTCTAGCATAACAGTATTTTTAAAAAATCTTGTGTCTTTTGAGGCAATCTTGTGATTTCTGGGAGGCGGACTCATGTTCTTTTTCATGCTTGGCAGAGCTGCGCACAGTGAGCCAAATTCTACTCTCCGTCACATCAGCACAATAGCTCCACAGGAGTCAGTGGAGGAAGAGCCCAAAGCTTCTCTGAATGATGCGCTACTAGGCGGATTTCTTGCCACATGCGGAAGCAGCGCTGGCCGGCTGAGTCGCTTCCTGAGTGAAAAAAGCCCTTGGCCTGTACTAATACCGGTACACAGAGAAAATCCCAGGTACTAAAGGGCTCTTTAATCTAGCGGTGAACAAAAAACAATGGCTGGAAGCTGAAGCCTGAGAAATTCAAATTGGAAAAAAGGCACCAACTGTTGGATTCTCCATCCCTTGATGGCTTCCAATCCAGACGGGACGCCTTTCTGGAAGATACTTTAGCCAAACACAAGTTATTGGGCTCAGTACTTGGGTAACTGGGTGACGCTAATGGCCTGTGCTGTACAGGAGCTCCGACTAGATGATCTAAGAGATGATCCCTTCTGTCTTTAAACTCTGAATATGAATCCTTGTGATGTTTACCCAGACAGCACAACACCCCATCAGCTTGGCCAATCCCACACATGCAAATATCAGGAGCTGGGCTCCAAAAATCATGCGACTGGCTTAAGATTTAAAGAATATTATGTTTTGAGGCCTTTCTATTCTCCTCCTGGAATTGGCAGGCTTGGGGAGCACGTTTCCAGGCTTTTCCCCACAGCCACGAAAGCCAGAGACTGACAGGGAAGCTGAGACTGGCAGTATAACAGGGAGAGTTGGCAGCACAGCCATCCAGAGAGAGGAGACAACAAGGGAAAAGCAAAGGAAGACACTGCAATCTCCAGCACTGAGGGCCAGCGCCGGCTCCAGGGTTTTTGCTGCCCCAGGCAGCAAAAAAAAAAAAAAAAAAAAAAAAAAAAAACCGCGCATGCGATNGAGACAACAAGGGAAAAGCAAAGGAAGACTCTGCAATCTCCAGCACTGAGGGCCTTCGCCGTGTGAGCTAAAGGACAAAGGTCTTTGGGCACCTACAGATGCAGATAATAAGAAGTAATAACCTCTAGCTCTTAGAGCTAAGTACCATTATCCCCATTTTACAGTTAGGAAGACTGAGACATAGTGAAAGGCAATTGACTTTCCCACCACCACCCAACAGAGCCAGGATTAGAACCCAGGTCTTCTGTGTCCACTAGCCTATAGTACCTCCCATTGCAACTACTGAAAACAATGGGAGTTTGGAGCCTAACCTGCCTTGGAACTTTGAAAAAATCCCATAAGGTGCCTCTTTGCATCTTCAGGTGCCTAAACACCTTAGTCAATCTGGCCCTAAGAGTTTCAACCTGCCCCATTAAAGCCAATGGGAGTTTTGCTCTTGTGGTTGTACCAGTTGAACTGAAATCAAGCGCTTCTTGGCCTTTTGGCTAACATCAAGTGCACCAGTTGAGCTGAAGTCAGTTTAAAAAAATCAATGTAGTTGCACTGGTGCAAACCCCTGTGTGGATGCACTTATATCAGCTTACAGCCGGCTTGTATGGGTTGAGCTAGCCTGCTCTACTGACAGATTTTGTACCAATTTAGCTATTTTTTGGGTTGTGTGAGATTTTTTTAGCTAAATAGATTAATTGGTTCAACCCCTAGCCGGGTGCATTTGCACCAGTATAAAGATGCTTACACCACTATAACTTATTACCCTAAATATATGGGAAAACTACACTGCTGTCAACATCTTCATACTGGTACAGCTACGATCACACTCTGGGTTATATGCTGCTGAATGTCTGTGGCACTCCCAGGTTAGCTTTAAAAAGGCAGTTCCTTGTTGGGAACATAAGCATCTTGCTGTGCTCCTTGGTCCTTCCTTACGGTAACATGACAAGTTACCCTGGGGTCAGTCTGGAGTCATCCCTTGATTGCTGTGGGGTCAGGGTCGGATTCTGATCTCAGCTATCCTAAGGTCAGTCTGCGACCAGGGTGCTGGGTGCTGAAAGCCACTGAACAAACCTGTAAACCCCATATATGATGGAAACCACTTCAAGCCAGGGGTGCTGCAGGACCCCCTGCACCCCTAGTTACAGCACCCGTCTGGGACATTAAAATAAGACCAAATCAACTTTACACGCCACCTGAGCAGACCTTGATATAGCTTCATCCTAACTGCCACATTGCACAAGGTCGTAAGAGTTATGTTTTCTTCTTGGAGAAGTCTGGCCTGGCCCTCCTCACATAGATGGCTGAAGTGAGATGAGTCTCAGGATCTATATTTTAAGATGAATTGTTGATTTATGGGTAACTAAAGTTACCTAGTCAGAGTGGTTCGCCCCTAGGGGTGAGGATTGAAAGATACCTTTGCTTTTCCTTAGTGAGTTGAGCAGCTGTGTCAATGCAGCCGTTCTGGAGCTGTATTAAGAACTTTGTAACAATGGAAGTTATGGATGGAGTGGTTGGCAGGAGGTCCAGGATGGCAGTGTCAGCGTTGATCTCCTTGCACCACAGTTCCTCAGGGATACTGATTTCTGTAACAAAGCAGAGAATCTTTCACGCCATGTGCACGGAATCACAGGAACCAGGGTATCAAGTGGCAGGTGGGGAAAGAAACGGTTTTCACAAAATAATTCTCCACATTTTCCACACCGTCTTTTTGTCAAAATTTCAAACTGAATCTAAATAAACAAACAAGATTCAACCAACTGGCTGGAAAAACAACAGCAAGTGTTTTATGAAAAAAGAAGTTGTGAAAAACTCGCAACAGTTAGAAAAAAATTAAAAGTCACCCCCACTTCTAGCTAGCGATTTCCATATGCAAAAATGCTCAGTTAGCTTACACAACTGGGCAACCTGATGATCACTGCCCTTTTGGTACGCAGCTCCCTTCCTCACCAACCCTGCAAAGATTTACATCCATGCTGAGCTTGAGACATTTCGAGTAGCCCCAGTGAAGTCAGTGGAACCACTCAGAGTATGTTAAGGATGTTTATGTCTTTGCAGGATAGGGGGTAATCTGGAACCAGGTGTGTGTCAGGTAATTACTTGGTAATTACTCTGGAGTAGACTCATACTCAGCTTCACAACTGAATCGTTTGTTTGTTACATGATAGAAAAATATCAAGAAAGGAAAGTAAAACACCATGAAAGTCAAAATACCTGAGCTTCTGGGGCTTGATTTTATATTGCTCCACACTTTCTGAACAGTCTGTATGGCTCTTTGAAAAGTCAAACACTGATCATCTGAAGTTGGAAGAGAACATGGCATTTATCAACATACGTTTTCCAGGGGAAAAAACAGTTTTCCTCTTGCAAAAATACTTGTCATAGTAAAAAGACTAATTGAAGAAGACTTACAGGTTTGAGGTAAAATTTTGAAAAGTGCCTATGTTTTTTGGGAGCCTGAGATTGATTTTCAAGAGATTTAGGCACTGAAGGCTAGATCCACAAAGGGATTTAGGCACCTAATTGTCATTTTGTGCACCTGAAGCCAAAATTTAGATATTTAAAATCGCCACTCAGCTGCCACTTAACTCTGCAGTTGCTTAAATTCCCACTGGTAAAGTCCCCTAGGTGCCTATATGTCTGCTAGGCGGCATGTACACAGCCCTCGAAATCCTGACACCACCCAAGCCCCAGCAGGATTCACAGGTCACCGCTCCACTTGGCACTGTGGAGGCCTCAGCTGGATACTGTGTCCAGTTCTGGGCACCACACTTGAGCGAAGATGTGGAGAAACTGGAGAGAGTCCAGAGGAGAGCAACAGAAACAATAAAAGGTTTAGAGAACCTGACCTATGAGGAAAGGTTAAAAAAACTGGGCATGTTTAGACTTGAGAAAAGAAGATGAGGGGGGGACCTGATAACAGACTTCAGATATGTTAGGGGCTGTTATAAAGAGGACAGTGATCAATTGTTCTCCATGAAGACAGGACAAGAAGTAATGGGTTTAATCTGCAGCAAGAGAGATTTACATATTAAGAAGGGTCATTACATTCTGGAATAGGCTTCCAAGGGAGGTTGTAAAATCTCCATTATTGGGTTGTTGTTTTTTTAGGAACATGCTGGACACACACCTGTCAGAGATAATCTAGGTTTACTCGATCATGGACTTGATGACCTCTTGAGGTCCCTTCCAGCCCTACATTTCTATGAGTCTATGAACTAGACATCTCCCCGCCTATCTCATCTGCAGAAGCCCAACCCAGCAAGCATTCTCAGAGGGTGGTGATGGACGGCAGGAGAGAGATCACTTGATCATTACCTGTTAGGTTCACTCCCTCTGGGGCACCTGGCATTGGCCACTGTCGGTAGACAGATACTGAGCTGGATGGACCTTTGGTCTGACCCAGTACGGCCGTTCTTATGTTCTTATGTTCAGCTTTCAAGTCTGGGCCCACCCAAAGCAGGGCCAAAGCAGACGAGGTAGTGATAGTGCCCTTGTATCAGTGGCTAGGGCACTCACCCTGTATGTGGAAAACATGAATTCAAATCCCCATCTGTCTTACTTAGAGCTGGGACTAGAACCCAGGGTCCCTAGGATTGCAGGTGAGTGACCTAACCACTGGGAAATTGGGTATTCTGGGCTAGGCCCTCTCAATCTCTCCTGTTGAACCTGCTCCACTTTGTATAAACTACTTAAATATTAGCTGGAGCCGGGCTCTCCCAGGTGGGTAACCTAATCACCAGGCTACAAAGCCATTCTCTCTCTCTGGCCCAATCAGGGTAAGTATTAATCTGTGGATTCCCTTAGGCAGCCTGGCGTGTAACTGTCAGGCGTTGCAATGCTGAGTTTAAGTCCCCTGTGTGGATCTAGCCCTGAGAAGATCACGGCCAGGTCTACACTTGGAGCACTTTGCCGGTGTGGCGATACCAGTATCCTGTTCCAGCAAAGCGCTCCGAGTGTGGACACAGCGGACAGCAGCCAAAGCACTTTTGCTGGTTTGGCTTATTCCTGCCTCCCTGAGCAAAATAAGCGGTCCTGGCGAAAGCACAGTGCAGCTGGTGTAACTGTCTCTGCACTAGGAGCTTTTGCCATCAAGCTCCGTCAGTCACAAAATTGCACCTCATCACACCTGACCAGCCTGGCCATGCTGTCACAAGTCTGTGGTGTGGACCTGGCACCGTCTTATGGAAAGCCAACGGCTCTTAGGCTCCTCAGTCACTGAGGCATTTTGACTGATTGCTCTCATTGGCTTCTTTGACGGATGTTTACAATTTGCACATAATTGCAGAATGGCGGGTGTTCTCCTTGGTCCACAGGCCTGATCCAAAGCCCACTGCAGCAAACGGGAGCTTTTCTCTTGATCTCTGCAGTATCTGGCTCAAGCCCCAGGCATGTCGGTGTTATCCCCTGTCAGAGACCACGCCTAGCTCAGCCATGAAGTTCCTTGGGTTCTTTATTGCTGCTCAGGAAATAGGGTCATACAGATTCTTGGGTGCATTGAGGCTGCCAGGGGTTGTCCCCACAATGCAAAGCTGCCCTAAAGCCACAAGAGGATCCCTGCAGCACTGAGGAACCCACAGGTGTGTAGGGCCAGCGCACAGTGACGATTCACACCAGCTGGAGCTCTGGCCCCACTGACTCCAATACAACTGTTCCAAGGGTGGATTTGGTACCATAACCCTAGAAGTATGAAGTGTACCTGAGAGGTCGTCCCGTTCCAAGAACTTTCTCACAGAAAGCCTTTCACCGTCATGGATATCGCCGTTTTGGAAAAAGTGGATCAGAGAGCGCTGCAGAGTGAGAATTTCAGGCAGGTGCCGTATGTGTCGGATGTGCTGGTGCTGTAAGAGAAAAGTAACCACCTCTTTAACATGATGCCTGTGTTCAGTGGGAGAGGAAAAGATGCTATTGGGAAGAGCGTCGCGTGGTTTTGATGTTCCTGCAAACGTCATGGTTATGTGGGTGTCTGGCTGCTTTGCATGACTGGAGCAATGCAAAGCAGCCAGCGGGGACCGGTCCATCTGGCTCCAAGCCCCTTTGCACTTTTTAATAGTAATCTACTTTATCCCTACAGTTCTCTATTGGACCCTAGGAAAGCTATGCAAAGATCCTGCTACCTGCCAACCCCCAGCCAACCCCCTAGCACAGGGGGCCCCAACGCGGTGCCCGCGGGCGCCATTGCGCCCGCCGGGGCGTCTAAGTGCACCCGCATACTGGCCGGCGGACGAGCATCTGCCGAAATGCCGCAGACAAGCAGCGTCATCCAGAGGCGTCGCCGCCGAAAATCAGCAGCATTTTGGCGGTGACGCCTCTGGATGACGCTGCGATGCCGCCGAAAATCGGCGGCATTTTGGCGGCGACGCCTATTGACGTTGCCGC
Organism: Platysternon megacephalum; assembly: GCA_003942145.1. NCBI lineage: Eukaryota > Metazoa > Chordata > Testudines > Platysternidae > Platysternon > Platysternon megacephalum. The sequence continues at coordinate 349,590 of QXTE01000428.1, forward strand.
TTGTCGGCGGCATTTCGGCGGATGCTCGTCCTCCGTCACGGTCCTCCGTGGCTCGTCGTCTGGCGCCCGCCAGATGAAAAAGGTTGGGGACCACTGCCCTAGCATTTCATACTGGTCATTGCTAGCACACCTGTTGTAATGCAAACTCAAATTGTCCATAGGCATGTGCTGCAATCAACTGAAGCTGCCTGACTGGAATGGAAGTAGCAGATCACACCTGCCTTGTTTCTTTGGGCCAGATTAAGAGGTGTACAAATAATGGTGTAAATTAACCCCCTTGTGAGGATAGCTGTCCTATTTCTTTACATGTGTAGCAGGAAGCCTGGTAGAAGGGGAGGAGTTTAAAGCAGGAAAAAATGGTGCTTTTTAAAGTCAGCTAAAATTTATTAATTACGCGCTGTTCATAAGACATGTGAAACCCTGCCTACACTAGGTTTTTTCCTACTCTGGACAAAGAACTTTAGGGTTAGAGAGAGACAGCGGGCTACAGGCAAACTATGATTTTCTTTATTCTAATAAAGTTCCTTGTTCAGTGTTTGAAGAAATCAGCCATCGTCACATGACTCCCTTGCACATTGGTCAGTGAGTGTGAGTCGGTCTAAGAGAGTCCAAATGAGAGTAAGGGAGTAAATCTTACATATCATCTCAGAATCTGGCTTTATGGGAATAACTTAAACCTGAACGTTCATGTTTAAATACAGACATGATGGAAGACCTAGCATAATTGTCTCCTGTCTTTAAATCAAGACCTTAACATAACTGTAAGGAAAAGCCCTATCTAAGACAAAAGACGTGTGAACCTGCCCGGGAGCTTTTGGCTGAGTATTGTTTTGAGTAGCTGTGTGTTTATGGGAAGATAGATCACACCAGAAAATTAGGTCAGTTTAATTATGTCAGCCAGAGGTATTGAAAATCCACCCCCCTGAGCGGTGTAGTTCTAATGACCTAAGGCCCCGTGCAGACATTGCTAGGTTAACAGAAGAATTCTTCCATCAACCTAGCTACTGCCTCTCAGGGAGGTGGATCACCCACACCAGTGAGAGAATCCCTCCCGTCGATGTAGGGAGCATCTATACTGAAGTGCTACAGTGGCACAGTATTGTAAGTGTAGACAAGCCCACAGAGGTCAGACAAGAACAGGCTAAGAGGGAGAGACTGCCAGAAGGAGGGAGCAGCTGCAAGCCTGTGGGTGACTCTGGCAGAAACCTGGGAAGAGGTCAGGGGCGCAGACTCAAAGATTGCTCTTGCTGCTGTGAGCAACAAAAGCCGTTTCCTGCTAGTCGATTCCCCCTGTGTTCAGAGACACAAGTCTTTGTTCATTATTTGTAAATAAACAAAACTGCAGTAAAGAAAATACCAGACTCCATCAATTTCTACTTCCAACTGGAACATCCACAAGGCCCCAAACTTTGACTAGCCTGTTGGGCTGAAAAGGGGTTACAATGTATTCATATCTCTGTATATGTGTGTGCTGTTTGTGTGTGCACATTACTTCAAAGCATCCCAGAGCACCTTGGACAGTAGTTCCAGGAGCACAGGGAACTGGTTTGCTCCGTTTTCTTGTTGCACCAGATGGGTCAGGCGTTGGACCGTCATCCTCTGTTCAAATCTCCACATGCAGGGCATGTTGATCGGCCCGCAGCTCGGCAGGTGGCTGAAAGGTGGGGACTGGCCGTAGGCTACTTTCAGGAGAACATTTGAACTGTGAGCTCCCTCCTCTACAATCTGCTGCTTTGCAGAAGCAAGTTTCTGCTCCAGCACCTGTGGAAGTGAGATGTCAGTTAGGAATCGAGTCTTGTTATAAAGGGGCCTGGCTCTTCTAATTGGTCTGAGAGGCAGCCCGGGCTGGCTCAGGGTTAAGGCACCGGACTAGAGAGCCGGGTTCAATTCTTGGCTCTGCCACCGACTCCCTGTGTGATCTCAGAGACGCTATTTCATGATTCTGTGTCTCCATTTCTCATCTGCAAAAAGGGACAATAATCCTGCCTTTGTCTATTTACACTGTGAGCTCTTTGGGGCAGGGACTGATTTCCACTGTGTGTCTGTGCAGCACCCAGCTAGGGACGACGGAAACTCCATAAAAGTGGAGGGGCCACTGGCATCCGAAATATGGCCCCATCCTAACCCCTTCCCCCAAGGACCCGCCCCTGAGCTGCCCATTCCCCCATGGCTCCACCCCCTGCTCGCTCCTCTCCGCCCCCTCGCCCTTATAGCGGGTAAAAAGTGGGAGGACCATGGCCCCTTCACCCCACCCCCGTGCCCAGCACAAAGGGACTCTTTGTGTGTGTCTGTGAATTGCCTGGCAAAATGGGGCCCTGATCTGGGTTTAAGCCAATAGGCCCTACTGGAATATTACTACTAATAATGAAATGCCAACAGAACTCTTGGAAATGCAGAGTGGCAGGCAGTTTAATACCAGGTTCATAGACACTCAAACACACAGGGGTTTCCTCTCTAGTACGCTGAACACAATGGACAAGTTTTGCATTGGAAAAGTGAGCCAGGCTTAATATAGTCTATGTTGTTCTATCAGGTTCTTATAACGCGCCCATCACTGTGGCATCTGAGCACCAAGGTGTTCTTTGGGGCAAAACAATGGCATTTTAGAAATGTTTTGTGTGACTTCTGGTTTCAGCTAGTGGCATGGAAGTCTCAGGTGGGTTTTTCTGGCTCTCTCTCTCTTACCCTGAGTAAACAGCTGGTTATATTTGTGATATTTACCATGTATAGAAAACCGGCCCTCACATACCTGGAAGAATGACTGCGTTACGGCTTTTAAGCAGCTTTCCCATTGTACTCGGTCTGCTTTTTCATGCATAAATTTAATAGTCGTGTTTGTGTCTGTAAGAAATATACAATTACACGTCAGCTTTCACAATTCAACATAAAGTAACGAGCAGATCTAAAGTACAGCAGTTGCAGTAAATAGTGTTGGTCATAATAATGAAATGAATTACAGTGTTATCAGGTAACTGGATTCCTGAGTCATAAGATATAGGAGCACATTAAAATATTAGCCAGTTAAAAATCAGTTTATTGATAGGTTCATAGAGTAAGGCCAGAAAAGAGTGTTATGGGGGATAGCTCAGTGGTTTGAGCATTGGCCTACTAAACCCAGGGTTGTGAGTTCAATCCTTGAGGGGGCCATTTAGGGATCTGGCACAAAAATCTGTTTGGGGATTGGCCCTGCTTTGAGCAGGGGGTTGGACTAGATGCAGGAGCACCGCCAGCTTTTTTGCCGCCCTAGGCGGCGGAAGGTCCTGCCCCCAAAATGCCGCCCCCGACAGAAGCGGCGGAAGGTCCCGCCCCCAAAATGCCGCTCCTGACAGAGGCGGCCGCCCCCCCCCAAATGTTAGTGCCCTAGGTGACCGCCTAGGTCGCCTAATGGGTTGCGCCGGCCCTGTCTAGATGACCTCCTGAGGTCCCTTCCAACCCTCATATTCTATGATTCTATGATCATCTAGTTGTACCTCCTGCATAACACTGGCCACAGAACCTCAGCCAGTGATTTCTACACCATGCCCATCACCTCTGTCTGAGCTATAGCAGATCTTTTAGAAAGAGATATCACATCTTAATGTCAAGACTCCAAGTGCTGGGGAATCCACCTCATCCCTACATGAGCTGTCCTGATGGGTCCTTCCCCTCTCTGTTAAACATTTTGAACCTAATTTTAGTCTGAATTTGTCTCACTTTGTCATAAATACAGCAGCAAAAAACAAAACAAAACAAAAGTCCCTAAAACGAGATGTTTCTTTACCTGCTGTGCTGTCGAGGATGTATCTGAGGAATAGGTGGACTGTCATCGTTGCATCGTCTATGTTTCCACTAAGTGACTCCGCTAGGAACTGGATGTCTTTTTCAAGGTGGTTGCAAAAGAACTGTACTGCGTCCTGGCGCTTCACTTTCATTAGCTCCAAAATGGACTAGAAGGCAAAATATTTCCATAGCTTAGCTCTGAGGAAGCATTTCCCCTCATAACTGTACAGATACTTCTCTAAAGGCGACGTATAACTCAGACAAAATTACCATTACAAGTTATAGCCGGTTAGTGGTGTACAGCACTGATCAGTTACGAGAGACAGACAGACAGACAGACAGAAGTGTTCCTGGGGGTATTTGTTTTCCCACCTGTCTATCTGTAAAAGTCCCCAGGAGCATTGAAGAATGGAGCAGTGCTCTGGCAATGCAGACTGAGGTTGCAGGCAGATCCCTCTCTGTCTCGTTGTTCCGTGAGGACGGACTCCCCAGCACGTAGCCTCTCTCCGTTTTATCCTTCGTGCTGTATTAAGAAACCACAATTTATTTGACAGTCATAGAGGTCAGACTTTTCTCCCAAACCTTGTATTTGTTTTGGTGTTTCACCTTAACCAGTTCACAACTATAGTGACCGTGGGGTCACATTGGGGCGGGGAAAAGGATTGGCATTTTGAACTTTCAGTGAAATTTCCCCTAAAATTGGCACCTATCGTTCACCCCAGTAGACAATTCCCAGCTGTGTGGGTTTAAGTTGACACAGTCTCATTCATTCCTTTTACATTACACGCAATGATTTTAAACTTACATATCTACTTCCTCAAATCCCTCCACGGGGTTGTGAAGAGTCCCTCCAACCTCGGAGCCACACAGACACTTGATGATAACCCAGGGCCGTCCACACTGTTGTCACAGGAATAATGTTGTCAGCATTAGTCACTTCTCAAAGAACCAGCAATGCAACAATTGTACGATGGTTTGCTCAGCTGCTAGCCAGACAGCACCACTCTCTGCAGCTGAGCAAGAAACAGACTTTGCACAAACCGCTGGAGGCAGAAATGTTCCAAAGAGTGAACAGGAATGACAGTGAGTGTGCAATATACTGGCCTTGTGCATAGGATCATGTTCTCAAAGTAGCCTAGTGGAGTTAGGGCTTGTCTACACAGCCCCTCAGTGCACGGCAAGTCGAGGTGTGAATGTACGTGAAGCAACTGTCTGTGTGGAGCCAACTCCCGCACGCTAAAAGTGCTGTTGAATCAGCAGTACGTCCAAGTGCAATACGGAACTTTAGTGCACAAGAGGCAGCAGTGTCCACACAGTGACTTAGTGCGCAGGACAGTGAGCTGTAGTTCACACCCTGGCTTGCTGCACACAAAGTGGCCATGTAGACAAGCCAAACACACTGAAATTTGGGGGGGGATGGGCAGGGGCAGCTCTAGCTTTTTTGCCACCCCAAGCACGGCAGGCAGGCTGCCTTCGGCAGCCTGCCTGCGGGAGGTCCCCGGTCCCACGGATTCGGCGGCGTGCCTGCGGGAGGTCCACCGGTCCCGTGGCTTCGGCGTACCCGCCACCGAATTGCCGCCGAATCCGCGGGACTGGTGGACCTCCTGCAGGCAAGCCGCCAAATCCATGGGACTGGGGACCTCCCGCAGGCAAGCCGCCGAAGGCTGCCTGACTGCTGCCCTCGCAGGGACCGGCAGGGCGCCCCCCGCGGCTTGCCGCCCCAGGCATGCGCTTGGAGTGCTGGTGCCTGGAGCCGTCGCTGGGGATGGGTTCCTAGCTCCCTTTATGTGTATAAAGCTGTGGTCTCACCAAATGTACGCAGAATGAGTATGATTGATAATGGCAAGGCAAAACCAGATCGGTCACTGTGTAAAACCACATTGCTAGAACGGAGGAGGAGGATTAGGTGCAGGGTACTAAGACCTGAAGTCAGGAAGGCCCAGATCCACCAAGGTACTTTATGGCTATGCCCCAATTTCAGGCATCACTGCGAGCCACAAAACTCCTGCTCAGCTACCACCTAACCCTGTAGGCATCTACACTCACTCAGCGCCTCTGTTTTCAAGGTACAAGTTCCCTCCGTGCTGAAGTTTCTGCCTCTGGGCATGTGCACTGCTGCCCCGCGCTAGGTGTCCAAATGCCGATCTCTGCCTCAGCCCCAGAGCAACTCATGAAGCAGGGGAAGACAGGAAAAGGAGCCCGTTCAAAACCTAGCCAGAGGAGGAGGTTCCTTCACACCTTTCAGCCCAGTGGTTCGAGCACTCACCCCGGGTGTGGGAAGTTCAGGTTTCATTGTCCCCTTCGCCCAAAGGGGACTAAGAATTTGAACTGGGGGCTCCCAGCTCCCAGGAGGTGCCCTAGCCATTGAGCTATGGAATAATCTGATGGGGCTAACTTCATCTTGAAAGAAAGAGACCTAGGTGCCTAAGCCCCCCGACTCTTATGGGAGGGGCTCCCATTCGTGGATCACTAGGCAGAGCCAGCCACCTCTCTGGAGCCTGGACTCAGGTGCCTACCTCTCTGAAGGGGGCAGGGCTTAGCACATACCCTAGTGATCGGTATCTCCCATTGGCTAGCTTAAACAGCTCCCTGCCTAGCGTGCTGGCTTGGTGTGTCACATTGTCAAGTGCCTGTCTCTGCCCAGCATTGGGCCATGGTGCCTAACTCGGGCTCTGTGGATCCCACTGCTCTTCCAGTGCTTTTCTAAGCGACTAGAAGTTAGGTGTTGCCATGTGCTGCGTCACAACACCTATCTAAGCAGAGGCTGAATAAGCTCTCCCCTGACATCTAGTGGTGAGCTGTGGAAAAGGACTTAAGGAGCTGATCTCGTTTGCATTGGGCACACCCACCCTGCCTAGGTGCTCAGCATGATGGGATTGCTTGCCCAAATGATCACTTTTGGCTGGTGTGGGATCCCCAGTCTCCTTGTCATTGGGGCCGGAGTTATAAAGACTTGTTATCCTTGTTGTGTGAATCCAGGGCAGCAGAACTGTACTTGGCAGGTCCTGACTCAGGGACTCACCCTCAACTAAACGGCACTCGCTAGGCAGGGGGACATGTGTTCCGAAGCCCAATGAGTTGAGAGAGAGGGTGGGAACAGTCACTTGTACCTGGCAGTGTGGGCCTCACCTAAGGGTTCAGACACCAGTTGATCCTTTCTCTCTCTACTGTGTAATAAGAGAGAGTCTTATTACACAAGACAGGGTAATAAACAGAGAGGTGTGGTGAGCAAGTGCTGGGGCAGCAAAGCAAGTAAAGTGCCTTCTTACCCCCCCCCCCCTCCACCCAGGGTGGGAGGTGAACTCTGCAGATGCACCTCTGCCCCCTGGGTCTGCACTTACCAAGGACAACAACTGTGAATGGGGTGCAGAGAAGGGATGGGCATGTTAAAGGGACTTTTGGTTGCTGGACTTAAGAACTTGATGGAAGAGGACACTGCCCAACTTACTCATGCATTGGTCTTTTGCTCATGGTTTATGTTTATGAACCCTGTTTGTGGTGTTTTCCCAAATTAATGCTGGGTTACTTCCCTCCTGTTATTAAGTTTCTTTTCTACATTCAGACTCTGTGCTGGTAAGAGGGGAAGTATTGCCTCTTAGAGGCGCCCAGGGGGTGGTGTGTGATTGTCCCAAGTCACTGGGTCGGGGCTCGAGCTGGTTTTGTGTTGTATTGTTGAAGAGGAACCCCTAGATATTGAACCCGTCCCTTGTTGCTGCCAATTCCAACAGGCAGAAGGGTTACACCTAACCCCTTTGTGAATCTGGGCCTAAGGCATTTGCAGTGGAAAACAACTACCTCTACAAATACCGCTCGCTTTACTCTTACAGGCCATGCCATGGAACTCTTCATAGTCTGTAACTGTCTCCACAGACACATCTACACATGGAGCCCGCACTTACCAGTGTGGTGCCCTGCCCAGCTCTAGTGATGGCCGGGCCGTACATAGAGGTTGATGAGCCTGCTACAGCCTGGGCTAAGAGAGGTGGGTCTTTCGACTCAGGGAGGAAAGAATTGTGCTTTTAGCTCTGGAGGAGGCAGGTTCAGCCCCCACCCTTGTGGAGGTGGCAGTGCCTCAGGAAGGGGTTACATGTGGATACAGCTTCGGATATGAAACTTTCGTATCACAGGACACTAGCATGGGGATGCACAGCAATGAAATTCTCAAGCCCAGACACTATGTCTGCCCTAACGTGAAGATTTAGGTGCAATTTAAGTGCATATTTCTGGGTAGGGAGATCAGGTTTGGAGTCAGCTTGGGCCTCTGGATCCTTGTGTCAGTGGCAAGTAGTCCTGTCCTGAGAAATCCGACACGTACATTCCAGAGAGACAGAGACGCAGCAAGAGGCTGAAGATACACACGCAACGAACAACAGCTATGAAGAGACACTTACATCTTCAATGCTCCAGTACTGCCCGCATTGGCATCCTGTGTGTGAGAGGGAATCAGACCAATCAGCTACTGATACAGTCACAAAAACAACAGTAATGAGAACGCACCAGAACCTCAGCTGGGGTGAATCAGCATAACCCCATTGACTCCAACGGAGCAACAACCGATTCTCCCCAGCTGTGGATCTGGTCCCATCGAATTGGAGCTACAGCTCATTTACATCAGCTGGGGACCTGGTCCCAAATTTCCTGCTTCCGTAAAAAATGACCTTGTGAATCAACATTCTAAACCAGATTTCTGGTCAGTCTGAAATGCGGTCAGTGCAGGACCAGACTGGAGGGACATAGCTGGCTTTATGTAGCCTTTACCCATCCCTTGTACCAAGGCTGCCAGACCCTGCCCCAACCTTGCTCTAATTTAAGACCAGTTCCTACAGACTCGGGGTACCTTTCTGTCCAGCAAAGTTCAGCTGGACTCGGCTGTGTCCCAGTCATGCCCCGTTTTTCCCAGCCACATCTCCACCGGGAGGCTTGGAAAGGAAGATTGTCTCTGTATGTATACACCACTAGGGCAAGCACACCTGGTATTATGATAGTGGGGTGCTTAAAAGCATCCAGAAAAATATTGATATAAAGTTTTTCTGACACTTACTCCACAGTGTATCTTTGGAGGCATTGTTTTTCCAATTCGTCACATCATAGAGAAGGTCGCTCGGCATGGTCGGAAGGTAGCTCGCCTGGTAAACAAACCACAGTTGGACACCTTTACTAAAGCACTGGGGCAGAGCGGAAGGAAGGGCTTGTGGATAGAGCATTGGATGGGGATTTGGGAGATACAGGTTTGGTTCCTGGCACCTTCCAGACACACAGTGACTAAGCTCAGAACCTCATTGCACCAAGCACTGCACAGACACACAGTTACTGAGATCAGGGCCACATCATGCCCCCATCAGAGTCCTGCACTTAGGACGGAAGAATCCCATGCACCGCTACAGGCTGGGGACCGACTGGCTAAGCAGCAGTTCTGCAGAAAAGGACCTGGGGATTACAGTGGACAAGAAGCTGGATATGAGTCTGCAGTGTGCCGCTGTTGCCAAGAAGGCCAATGGCATATTGGGCTGCATTAGTAGGAGCATTGCCAGCAGATTGAGGGAAGGGATTATTCCCCTCTATTTGGCACTGGTGAGGCCACATCTGGAGTATTGCGTCCAGTTTTGGTCCCCACACTACAGAAGGGATGTGGACAAATTGGAGAGAGTCCAGCGGAGGGCAACGAAAACAATTAGGGGGCTGGGACACATGACTTACGAGGAGAGGCTGAGGGAACTGGGCTTATTTAGTCTGCAGAAGAGAAGAGTGAGGGGGGATTTGATAGCAGCCTTCAACTACCTGAAGGGGGGTTCCAAAGAGGATGGAGCTCGGCTGTTCTCAGCAGTGGCAGATGACAGAACAAGAAGCAATGGTCTCAAGTTGCAGTGGGGGAGGTCTAGGTTGGATATTAGGAAACACTTTTTCACTAGGAGGGTGGTGAAGCACTGGAATGGGTTACCTAGGGAGGTGGTGGAATGTCCATCCTTAGAGGTTTTTAAGGCCCGGCTTGACAAAGCCCTGGCTGGGATGATTTAGTTGGGGTTGGTCCTGCTTTGAGCAGGGGGTGGGACTAGATGACCTCCTGAGGTCCCTTCCAACCCTGATATTCTATGATTCTATGCCAGGCACTGCTCGGACACACAGCGACCGAGATCGGGGTCCTGTTGTGCCCAGCACCATACAGACACATAATGAGACAATCCCTGCCCCAACGAGTTACAATATAAATAGACAAGAGGTGGGAGGAGAAACTAAGAAGGAGAAAGGTTCAGTGACTTGCCCAAGTCACCCAGGGAGAGGTGGGAACAGAACCCAGGAAACCTGGGTATTAGTCCAGTGCCTGATCCCCCAATGACACAGCCCCTCTGAATGAGTGCTCAGCTTCCAACGCAGGCTGCCGGCTAGGCCAGATCAATTCTCACAGGGGGTGTTTGTGCTACGCCAACCCAGCTTTGTGCCAAATTCTCCTCTTTCGTCCCAGGTAGAGGTTTTCATTTCCTGGTGCTAGGTGGCTTTCTCTGCCTGAACAAAGACAGTATTCTTCCTCTGGGAATTTGGTGCCATAACTTGGGAAACTAGCCACATGAGCTCAAAGGGAAAGAGTCATCGATGTCAAGGCCAGAAGGAACCTTTCTGACCATCCAACCCAGCCTCCTGCCTAGCACAGTCCAGAGAATCTCACCCAGCGATTCCTGTATCCAGCCCAATGACTTGTGGAAACTTTGATTTCCCTTTTGATTTCAACAGGAAAATCTAACTTTATCAGCTGACATTAAGATAATGGTTCACTGCAAACAGACACACACAGATGGACAGACAGCCAGGCGGATAATTCAGGGCTGCAAACAATGGTAACTGAGTGAGATTCTCTGGCCTGGGTTATGGAGGGGGTTACAATGGTTCTATCTGGCCTTAAATTCTTTCAGTACTATTTCCGTGGAGCCCCTGAACCTCAGGCAGGTGCTGTCGTGCACATCTCCCCGGCATTCGTCACTGTAGAAAGGGGGAAATGCAAATAGTGACTTTGGGGGTTTTTGGAACAGAAAATCCAAAGTCTCTGGTTAGCGACTGAGTTAACAGAACGGGATGAGACCCAAAAGCAAAGTGCAGGTGGGATGTGGCATGATGGCCATGATTTTGGATGATTTCAAATATATCTGTATTTATAGGAACAGATCTTAAGTTCCTCCCACACCCAAAAGCTGCTGTAACTGACACTGCAGACAGAAAGGGGCATAAAGGGGATTAGGTCAGTGGCACTACAGAGCTGCTGGGGCCGAGGAGGAATACAATGGCTCTTTGCTTTAGACTCACCTTGACAGCGCTGGGCTGGAAGCAGATGGATTTGAATAGCTCGGTGAGTGGGTGCTGGGACAGGGTCAGCGTGAGAGCAGTATGCAGCACCACTTCCAGCAAGGCTGCGTTTTCCTGGCTGCTCACATCACTCATGATCTTTTCCAATTTGTTTTCCACGGATTCTTCTGAGGGCCGCGATGCCTGTAGGAGCCTCTCCACGTGCTTTGTGATGGCCTAAATGACAATCAAATAAAACAGAGAGGGTTTTAATGGGCTCCACTTTGCACATTTCACTCCAGAGGGTCACACCGATCTCTGTTGTGTTTTATAATCAGGGTGAAATTCACCCCTGTGCAGAGAAGCCAGCGGAAGACCACGGTGTGGTTCAGTGATGGCTCAGTGCATAGAAGCTTGCAAAGAGATCTGCTTTGTTCTGTTTCCAACTGGCTGTAATAACAAGAGATTCACAGCACCCCACCTGACTGTCTGTCTGGGAAGCTCAGACCTTAAAGGCACATTCTCTATAATTACAGTAGGCACCAGTTAAGTCCCATTAAGTCCCTTTGCCCACAAGAGCAAACTATCCCACTGCGTAGGAAAGACAGGAAGTATGGCTAGAGACCACCCTGACTTAACCAGGAGATCTTCAATGATCTAAAAATCAAAAAAAGAATCCTACAAAAAGTGGAAACTAGGTCAAATTACAAAGGATGAATATAAATAAATAACACAAGTATGTAAGGACAAAATTAGAAAGGCCAAGGTACAAAACGAGATCAAGCTAGCTAGAGACATAAAGGCTAACAACAAAACATTCTACAAATACATTAGAAGCAAGAGGAAGACCAAGGACAGGGTAGGCCGGTTACTCAATGGGAGGAGGGAACAACAACAGAAAATGTGGAAATGGCAGAGGTGCTTAATGACTTGAAGGCTAGGACTATAACAATGTTTAAAAGGGGACTGGATAAATTCATGGTGGCTAAGTCCATAAATGGCTATTAGCCAGGATGGGTAAGAATGGTGTCCCTAGCCTCTGTTCGTCAGAGGATGGAGATGGATGGAAGGAGAGAGATCACTTGATCATTGCCTGTTAGGTTCACTCCCTCTGGGGCACCTGGCATTGGCCACTGTCGGTAGACAGATACTGGGCTAGATGGACCTTTGGTCTGACCCGGTACGGCTTTTCTTATGTTCTTATGTTCTTATGACTTCATTGATTTAAGTTTCACCAAGAAGGTTGGTGGTGATTTAACATAGTGAATGCCAGTGAAACTAAGGTAGGATCAGAAGAGGCTAAAATGGGGGTGGGGGGGGTGTTAAAAATTACTTGGACAAATTAGATGTCCTCAAGTCACCAGGGCCTGATGAAATGCGTCCTAGATGAATACTCAAGGAGCTGACTGAGGAGATATCTGAGCCATTAGCGATTATCTTTGAAAAGTCATGGAAGATGGGAGAGATTCCAGAAGACTGGAAAAGGGCAATTATAGTGCCCATCTATAAAAAGGTAAATAAGGACAACCCGGGGAATTACAGACCAGTCAGCTTAACTTCTGTACCCGGAAGGATAATGGAACAAATAATTAAGCAATCAGTTTGCAAACATCTAGACGATAATAAGATGATAAGTAACAGCCAGCATGGATTTGTCAAAAACAAATTGTGTCAAACCAACCTGATAGTTTTCTTTGACAGGGTAACAAGACTTGTGGGGAAGTGACAGATGTGGTATATCTTGACTTTAATAAGGCTTTTGATACTGTCTTGCATGACCTTCTCATAAACAAAACTAGGGAAATGCAACCTAGATGGAGCTAGATTAGGGGGCTGGAGCACATGATTTATGAGAAGAGGCTGAGGGAACTGGGATTGTTTAGTCTGCAGAAGAGAAGAATGAGGGGGGATTTGATAGCTGCTTTCAACTACCTGAAAGGGGGTTCCAAAGAGGATGGATCTAGACTGTTCACAGTGGTACCAGATGACAGAACAAGGAGTAATGGTCTCAAGTTGCAGTGGGGGAGGTTTAGATTGGATATTAGGAAAAACTTTTTCACTAGGAGGGTGGTGAAGCACTGGAATGGGTTACCTAGGGAGGTGGTGGAATCTCCTTCCTTAGAGGTTTTTAAGGTCAGGCTTGACAAAGCCCTGGCTGTGATGATTTAGTTGGGATTAGGTCCTGCTTTGAGCAGGGGGTTGGACTAGATGACCTCCTGAGGTCCCTTCCAACCCTGATATTCTATGATTCTATGATACTATAAGGTGGGTGCATAACTGGTTGGAAAACCGTTCCTAGAGAGTAGTTATCAATGGTTCACAGTCAGGCTGGAAGGGCATAACGAGTGGGGTCCCGCAGGGATCAGTTTTGGGTCTGGTTCTGTTCAATATCTTCATCAATGATTTAGATAATGGCATAGAGAGTATGCTTATAACGTTTGTGGATGATACCACACTGGGAGGGGTTGCAAATGCTTTGGAGGATAGGATTAAATTCAAAATGATCTGGACAAACTGGAGAAATGGTCTGAGGTAAATAGGATGAAATTCAATAAGGACAAATGCAAAGTACTCCACTTAGGAAGGAACAATCAGTTGCACACATACAGAATGGGAAATGACTGCCTAGGAAGGAGTACTGCGGAAAGGGATCTGGGGGTCATAGTGGACCACAAGCTAAATATGAGTCATTCAACATATTGGAAAAAAAGCAGACATCCTTCTGGGCTGTATTAGCAGGAGTGTTGAAAGCAAGACATGAGAAGTAATTCTTCTGCTCTAATCCGCGCTGATTAGTCCTCAACTGAAGTAGTGTGTCCAGTTCTGGGCGCCACATTTCAGGAAGGATGTGGACAAATTAGAGAGAGTCCAGAGAAAAGCAAAAAAAATGATTAAAGGTCTAGAAAATATGACCTATGAGAGAAGATTGAAAAAATTGGGTTTGTTTAGTCTGGAGAAGAGAAGACAGAGACGGGACATGATAACAATTTTCAAGTACCTAAAAGGTTGTTACAAGGAGGAGGAAGAAAAATTGCTTTTCTTAACCTCTGAAGATAGGTCAAGAAGCAAAGGGCTTAAATTGCAGCACGGTTGGTTTAGGTTGGACATTTGAGAAAACTTCCTGTCAGGGTGGTTAGGCACTGGAATAAATTGCCTAGGGAGGTTGTGGAATCTCCATCATTGGAGATTTTTAAGAACAGGTTTGACAGACACCTGTCAGGGTTGGTCTAGATGGTGCTTGGTCCTGCCATGAGTGGAGGGGGCTGGACTTGATGGCCTCTCGAGGTCCCTTCCAGTTCTATGATTCAGGTCCTATGTGGCAGATCCTCAGCTGGTGTAAATTGTGCTGGCTCTCTGCACAGGGGTGAATTTCACTCGTACAGAATCACAAACCAAACCATGTTCCATTAAAATAGAAAACAGCCACTCACTGCTAGTTGCTTGGCTTCTTCCGAGTCTGTGTTTTTAATGTGGCCTCTTGCTCTGTCTAGCGTCACAAGCATCAGTGGTGTATTGGAGCTGATTTTTATGTCCTAAGGAAATAAAAATATTTTATACTTTTGTTATAAAGAAGCTGTTTATGTATTATTTAAGGCACATCATTTTAAAGAAAGAGGTCGCTAAAGACTCCTATCAGACCAGTAACATTAGAAGGTTAATCAAAATGTTTTTCATGTATTTTATTATTCTTATTCTTATTTTATGTATTGTTTTATTATTTGTATTATGGCAGTGTCTAGAAGCCACGATCTTGATTGGGGCCCATAGTGCCAGGCACTGCACAGACACACCGTGACTGACAACAGTCCCCCCTGAGCGATGTAGTTATACCACCCAAACCCACCGTGTAGACAGTGTTATGTCAGTGAGCGGGAAAACCTCTCCTCCAGATGTAGCTTCCGCCTGTCGGGGAGGTGGATTAACTACACCGATGGGAGAGCTCTCTCCTGTCAGCGTAGAGCATCTTCATTAAAGTGCTACAGCGGGGCAGCTGCGCCAGTGCAGTGTTTTAAGTGTAAACCTGTCCACAGTAACTAAGATCAAAGCCCCATCGTGCAAGGCGCTGCACCCACGTACTGAGAGACAGTCCCTGCCACAAAGAGCTCTCAATCGAAATACCAAAATCATTTTGACAATCACACACAAAAGCCCAAAGGTCGTGTTTTACCAATTCTGTGGTTTGGAGCACTTTTTGCTTATCAAGAACAAAACTGCTTTCAGCAGAGCCATTGGACTGTCTGGGGAAGTTGCCCCGGGACCTGCACTTTGGGGGGTCCTGCACTTCAGGGAGACACGGGGCCGGGGAAGGGCAGAGGCTGGCGGCAGCGGGACTGGCCCTGCTCCACTCTGCCTCACTGGCTCCCGGCAAGGCTCGGGAGAGGTGGGGCGGGGCCTTGGGGGAAGGGGCAGAAAGGGGGCGGTGTGGGGGCAGGGGGTTGGGGGAAGGGGCAGAATGGGGGCGGTGTGGGGACAGGAAGAGGCAGGGTGGGGGCAGGGGTTTGGGGGTAGGGGCAGAATGGGGGCGGGGCAGGAAGGGGAGAAGCAGGAGCAGAGTCGGTGTGGGAAGAGGCGGGGCGGGGGCAGGAAGGGGTGGAGCGGGAGCAGAGGCGGTGTGGGAAGAGGCGGGGCGGGGGCAGGAAGGGGTGGAGCAGGAGCAGAGTCGGTGTGGGAAGAGGCGGGGCGGGGGCAGGAAGAGGCGGGTGGGGGGGAGGTGTTGTCCCAGGCCCTGCAGCCCCCTAGGGATGACCCTGGCTTTCAGGTGAATACAGGTCTCTTGAATTTACCATCCTGTAGAAAGGAGATGCAAACTATTCATACAGTTTCTGTAAGCATAAAATTCTGTCGCCTTTGGAAGCCACTTACCTGTGAAGTCTCAATCCCTCTGGGTAAAATCCACGGCTCTTGCCGAAGAATCTTCTGCATTATGTTCAGCCCATAGAAATTACAAAGATTTCTAATAAGGAATATTTGAGGCCAAGGTGTTTGGGCCTTTTTAACCAGATTTTTCATGGAATTCACAAGTTGGGACTGTTCCTCTGCAGTTTCAGCTCTGGCCCCTGTATTCTGGTCTGCAGCTGCCAAGCAGAGTTCAGTATTAGCCCCAAACCAATGTAATATTGCTGCCTAGCTTCACAATTGTTCAAACCTCATACGCAATGAAATCCCTGCAGCAATGTTACCATAGTAGTTAAGATAAAAGGAGAAAAAAGGAGAAAGTCAAGAAAGACCCTATTTGAATAGATACGTTTCATCTGAACCAGAAGCAACAGCCCTTCCCTTCTGAAGTGAAGATTTACAGGTATAAAATGCAATGCCACCTCCCAGTGAAAACTGCTTCATGGATAAAATTCACTAAATGTGGCCACCATTAATTTTGTGGCAACAGTGAGTTTGGTCTGGCAGAGCCTACAGCAGGTGTAGGCAACCTATGGCACGTGTGCCGAGCTGATTTTCAGTGGCACTCACATTGCCCGGGTCCTGGCCACCGGTCCGGGGGGCTCTGCATTTTAATTTAATTTTAAATGAACCTTCTTAAACATTTGAAAAACCTTATTTACTTTACATACAACAATAGTTTAGTTATATATTATAGACATAGAAAGAGACCTTCTAAAAATGTTAAAATGTATGACTGGCACGCGAAACCTTAAATCAGAGTGAATAAATCAAGACTCGGCACAGCACTTCTGAAAGGTTACCAACCCCTGGCCTACAGAGAGGTCAGACATTTTTAGAGTCTCAGATTTTCAGGTCAAAAGGGCCCATTGTATCCACCCAGTCCAGCCTCCTACATAATCTTGTAAATCAAGATTGGACGTTTTTGTAAAAAGTGCTGCTCTAGGAATTATTTGGGGGAAATTCTGTGGCTTGTGCTGTACTAGATGGTCACAATAACACCTTCTGATTTGGGAATCTATGAATAACCCAGGCCAGAGAATCTCCCCCAGTGATTCTTGAATCTGGCTCAATAATTCCTGGCTGAGCTTAAATTAAAGAGACCTAAATTCTTGACTTAAATACTTTAAAAACTCATTGAAAGAAGCTTTTACCCTGTCTCTTTTAATTTGGTGACCTCATACCAAGTGAAATTGAGGGGAAAGATCATTTCACTAAAGTCAGCTGTGTAAATGTGCTGTCCATACAGAAGTGGGACATTTGTTTCTGTAGGTACCAGACACTTTTGTACATCTTGTCATTTAAAGTTGTATTTTCCAGTAATGATCAGAGCTGTCTGGAAAATGGAATTTCTGTTCTGTGGGAAATTCTGACATTTCTAAATTTGTGTTGGTCCCAAATGATGAGTAAAAGTCAAAATCTCGAAATATTTCATGTATGAAATATTCCGATTCAGAAAGATCTGTAAGCAGAGTCTGAATGAGCTCTCCCCTGACATCTAGTGATGAGCTGGGGGAGAAGACATCAGGAGCCGACCTAGTTTGCATAGACTTGCCCACTCTGCCTAGGTGCGCAGCATGATGGAGCCGCTTTGCCCAAATGATCACTTTTAGCTGGTGTTGGATTGTAAGTCACTTTGGTATTGGGTGCAGGGGTAATAAAGTTTTATTATCCTTGTTGTGTGAATAGAGGGCTGATGATCTGTGCTTGGCATAGCCTGACTGAGAGGTTCAACCTCAACTGAACTCCACTTGCTAAGCAGGGGGTAGGAGCACTGAAGCCCAGTGGAGAGGTGAGAGGGTGAGGACAGGTGTCTGTACATGGTGGTGTGAGCTCTGCCTAAGAGTTCTAGACACCATTTGTCCTTCCCCCTCTCCACTGTTTAATGACAGAGCTGATTAGGATTCAGTTGAGAGTCTTGTTTTGGATCACTAGAGCTGAAATCACGGATAACCAGGTCCAAGCATTAGAGCTGCTATGGGACAGCGTCTCTGGTAAAAGTGACTGCCCAGCCTGCACTAGCAATGAGGCTCCCCCAGTAACAGCTGAAATCACTGAGAGCTGTGTTAAGTGATGGGACCTCAAGCCATTCCAGAGGCTGCAGTAGAGGGCAGTGGTGGGGTGAGCGATGTCAGAGCAGCTGACACAGGAGTGAGCAGCTGCCAGAGCGACCGACAGTGGAGTGAGCTGGTGGAGCGAGTGGCCGATAAAGTGGCTGACGGCACAGCGAGCAGTGGTGGAGCGAGTGGCAGCAGGGCGAGTGGCCGATAAAGTGGCTGACGGCACAGCGAGCCGTGGTGGAGCGAGTGGCAACGGTGGAGCGACAGCTGAGGCATTGCTGGATGTCTTCACCCCCTGGGTGGGAGGTGAACTCACACCGATGCACCTCTGAACTCTGGGTCTTCACTGACCAACGACAACAACTGAGAGTGGGGTGCGGTGCAGGGACAGGGGAGTGGTGTGTTAAAGGGACATTTGTTTGTCAGACTTTCACACCACAAGGTGAGAGACTGAGGAAAAGGACACTCCCCCGTGTACTCTGGTGGGTGTTTTGTTCATGGCCATCTGTTTTTGAATCAGGCTTGTGGTGTTTTCCCAAATTAATGCTGGGTTCCTTTCCCCTTTTATTAAAAGTTTACTTTTCCATACACAGACTCAGTGCTTGTGAGAGGGGAAGTATTGCCTCTTGGAGGCTCCCAGGGATGGTGTGTAATTTTTCCAGGATACTGGGTGGGGGCTCGAGGTGGTTCTGTGTTGTATTATCAAAAGGAACCCCGAGATACTGAACCCGGCCCTTGTTGCTGCCAACTCCACCTGGCAGAAGGGTGACACATAGAAACAACCCTATTGAAATTAAACGTTTGATAATGTCAAAACATTTCATTTTGATCATATCATATATAATGTAATATAATATATGAAAGTCAAAATGAGAAAACTGAACTGAAATGATAAAGTTAAAACAAAAAGTAAAAGTCAAAATGAAACAATGAAAAAGACAAAAATCAAATAAAAGGCTCCATTTCAATTTCAAAATGTTTCAAAACTCTTCTGTTGAAAATTGCATCAAAATCGACGGGTTCCCACAAAACATTTCAGTTCGGAAGGGACAGCATTTTCTAATGGAAAACTGTTCAGCTGAAAATGTTTTGCTCAGCTCTGGAAATTACTCTGGACAAACACAACCCTTAAAGCAAACAACATCCATGGAGCTGTATGGTTCTCTAACCAATCTCCCCTGGTGTCCAGCACGACTGGAAAACGGTTAGAAACTCCACTCACCACTTGGCAGCTCTCTGCCAAGCACAGCTGCAACGTTACCGATGGCGAGTCGGAGCTTAGCAATGAACTGGAGGTTTTCAATGCTGGTGACGGTGGCAGAGCTGGGAGCAGACAGATCTGCAGTGGAGAGCACGTGCTCCGAATTCCGGCTGGCGTCTTCTTGAAAGGAGGAATACATAAAATCCTGTTCGAGAGAGAGAATTAAAAAAAAAAGTGCAGTAGTGAACAGACAATACCTCTGTGTAAAGGGGATGCAGTTGGTTGGGCAGGTTTTACTGCGTGACTCAACTCTTCCCTTCTCCCCACACCACACAGCAGACGTTAACCTTAAAGGCTACAAAAAATAAAATTGTTCTGATCATTTTGAAACAGTGCCACTGATTAAAAATAACAGCCTGGGGGTAAGAGCTCCTGTCTCTCTCCCCCGTCCACTTCTCCCCACCTTGGTTTCTATCCCCCCACATCTTCTGCCCCTCTCTGCTCCTGCCCTTCTCCCTGCTTCCCAGCTTCTACGAGCCTACAGGTAAAATTTTCAAAAGTGCCAAAGTGATTTAGGTGCTGAAAGTCCCTGAACATCTATGGGACTTACACTCCTAAGTGACTTGGGCACTGCTGAAAATTTTCCCCTAAGTCCCATTGAAAGCCAGTGAGATTTAGACTCCTAAGTACCAAAGTTATTTCTGAAAATGGGAGAACTGGCATTTACTTGTGTGTTTCTCCTTTTCTGGGTGCCCAATGTGAGATACCTGGGTCTGACTTGTAGAAGTGCTGAGTATTCACAGCTGCAAATGAGGTCAATGGGAGCTGTGCTATGAACACATAAAATGCTATAAAAATGCTAAGTACTCTGCTTGTCAGGCCCTGGGGATCTCAAGTTGGGTACCCAAAATTAGTGGAGACTTCTGACAATTTGGCCGTAATCTCTCTGTGTCTCAGTGCAACAGCTGTAAAATGGGCCTAATAATATCACCTAATCTCACAGGAGCATTGTGAAGATGAATTCATTAATGTTTGTGAGGCACTCTGATACTCTAGCAAGAGCACCATAGAATTAATACTTCTGTATTCGGCGTAGGGTCTGGGTGGTGTGCAGAGAATAAGGCGGGGGCCACACAAATTTGTACAGCACCTAGCACAATGGGGGGTATGGCCCATGACTAGTACTCCTAGGCGCTACAATAATATAAATACATAAATAAATATTGAGTAACTTCATATACTGAATGAGGCAGGGATTCTGTGGAAAAAATAGGATCTGGTTATGTAATTGCAGACTGTATCGTAATGCATATGCCAGAGCACAGCAAGTGAAGACTGCACAGGTAACCTTCATTTTAGCATTTCCCAACATTGGAGTACTTGACTTTCCAACCTTAACTATCCTTTTAACATAGTTATTATGGATGTAATAAAATGTCTACATTTATCCACAGACTCTTCATGGGACTCACCTCAAAGCAGCACACTACCATGAAATAGAAATCATTGCGACTGCTTTGATTTAATGCTAATACTTCCTCCATCCTGGAGAGATAGCCTTCTAGGTGTTTCTTCACATTGTCTAGTCTAGGAGGAAATGGACATAAGTTATAAAAACTGAGTATACCCAACGTGGATCTGTGAGTGAAATATAGTTAATATAGCCACTGGAAGCACTAGAACCAACCTGCATCGGAGCAGCATTTTCAGAAGGGAAGACTTGACAGTAGGACTCGGATCCATGCATTCTTCAAAGGGTGACAAGTCACTCGTTGGTTTGTACACTTAAACCAAAGAGTAGAATGGATTACCTTTTTTTATTCTGAGCACGAGACCAGATCCCCAACTGGTGTGAACCAGCCATAGCTACACTGGAGTCAATGGGTCAGATCCCCAGCTGGTGTGAATTGCCCTAAAAGCTCCAACACCAGAAGGCAAATAAAAAGAACCTCATATTTATTGCTTGGGTTTTTATCTCATGATTTTAAAGTCACTCATGAGTTTTGGGGTCTGACTCAGGATATCTGAACAACTGGGGTTGGTGGTATCAAGCCGTTCCTGTATTACACACATCACTCACCCTTTCTAGCCTCTGGATGTTCTGGGTTAGAAGGTTTGCAAGCCACGAACTTAATCAGTTGTTCGATGATCTCTGCAGATGGTGGGATTTTGTCCCCAAAACAGTAACTACTGACAAACTCCACAAAGAATGAGTTGCACTTCCTCCTGAATTTATTGTGACTTGCAACTGCCTCCCTAGGGCGAGAAAAAGATTATTATTTTTTAAATGTCACTATTTTAATATATAAGGTAGCAGACAAAATCAGAATGGCTGGAAGCTGAAGTTAAATATATTGAGACTGGAAAAAAGGCAAAAATTGTAACCTTGAGGATGATTAACCATTGGAACAAGTTACCAAGGGAAGTGGTGGTTTTGCCATCATCTGAAATCTTTAAATCAAGACTGAATATGTTTCTAAAAGATCTGCTATAGCTCAAGCCAAAGTTATGTGCATGATGTAGACATCACTGGGTGAGATTCTCTGGCCTCGTTACCTAATGGTCCCTTCTGGCCTTAAAAATCTATGAATCTACAAATCATTCTGTGCTGAACATGCACATGGCCAGGGCCGGCTCCAGGCACCAGTGAAGGAAGCAGGTGCCTGGGGCGGCCAATAGAAAGGGACGGCATTCCGTCCGTTGTTGGGGTGGCACGTCCGGGTCTGCGGCGGCAATTCGGCGGCGGGTCCTTCACTCCCTCTCTTCCTTAATTGGGTAATTGAGTTTTTCTTTTTTTTCTTTTTTTTTTCTTCGCCGCTTGGGGCGGCAAAAAAGATGGAGCCAGCCCTGCACATAAGCTCCACTACTCTTGTTAAGTTAAGGGGACGTGAGTGTGTACCGAGGGTAGACTTGATCCTGTAAAGTCAATAATAATTTCTGCCCAATATGAATTATTCCACATTCTGGGCAAAACAACTTTATTCACCAGGAGTTAATGTTGCCAAATTCTATCACTCATTTCAGCCCTTCTCCCAGGAATGTCAGCCCAAAGCCAATCACCCAGTCCCCAAGGAGACACTCCGTTCTAAACAAGAGCCCAAGGCAGACAGCAAATTCTCCTGCTGCTCACACAACTCCCCCTACCCAAAACTCTGCATTACCGCAAAATAACAACACACACTGTCTTCCCTAGAATTGAAACCTGCTCGCCTGCTGTGAAAAAACAGCGTAACAGCGCTACCAGGTGACAGCTGCCATAATGACATAATTCTAGAAAAACGCTTAAAAAATCATTTATGGCTCCTAAAAATGTATCTAAAAATAATTACCTAAAATCAGAAAAAGCTGGCCGCTGACACTGGAGCCCTGGGCTCAAACCTCCAGCGCGTGCTGTAATCACTGGGTGAAGGTAAGGTGGGGAGCACAGAGGGGTCACTTGCAGCTTTCTGAACCTGGGACCAGCTAGTGGCCTTTGGGCCTCCAGCACAGCTTAGGGCTGCCTGTGAACGGATCAGCTGGCAATGACGCTAAGGGCTGGATGTTCTGCAGCCAGTCGCCTGTCCCCCATACATGGCCTCTGCACCAGTTGCAAGGCCGGGCTTGACACAGAACTGGCCACAGATACACAGGGGCTGACTTTTGTTTTTGACAATGGGTGTCCCACCCCCACTCTGCCCCTCCCCCTAGGCTCCTCCCCTACTCTGCCCTCTCCTGAGGCCCCGCCCCCACTGTGCCTCTTCCTGCCTCCTGAGCGCCTCCCACTCCCTCTTCTCTGCCTCTGCCCCCGAGGCTCCCCCTCAACTAGGGTGACCAGATGTCCCGATTTTATAGGGACAGTCCCGATTTTTGGGTCTTTTTCTTATATAGGCTCCTATCACCCCCCACCCCCTGTCCCGATTTTTCACACTTGCTGTCTGGTCACCCTACCCTCAACCCTGCTGCCGCTCGCTCCTCTTCACCCCCTCCCCCGAGGCTCCCCCTGCGCGCTCCTCTCCCCCCCTCCCCAAGGCTCCACTGACCTGCCCACCACTCACTCCTCTCCGCCCCCACCCCCGAGCACCTCTTGCCTGCTGCTTGGTCCTTTCTGCCCCCTCCTGCCTGAAGGGTGAGTGACGAGGGTTGAGGGTGAAGAGGAGCAAGCGGCGGGAACCACTGAAGCCGCGGCCAGCCCGAGGGGCCACCGAACAGCTGAGATATGGCCAGCCCCTAGGTACTGAGCACCCCCAATTTTTTTCTGTGGGTGCTTGAGCCCCGGAGCACCCACAGAGTCGGCGCCTATGCACAGATACCATTTTCAAAAGCATGATTTTTAATGGGACTCAGGTTCCTAAATCCTAAAGCCGCATTGGAAAATGCTACTCTACATCAGCTCTATGCGGGGAGATGCACCCGCTTTCAGTCCCCTTTGTGCCACCAGAGTCCCCCTTTATAATCTGCAACTTCAGATATATACAATCCTGGGCCCCAGTCCTGAAAAGGGATCAATGTGTGCAGACCCTGCATGCACAAAGTCCCATTAAAGTCATTGTTCACGGACAGATCTATCTCGGCAAAACCTTCAGCAGAACAAGGAGCTATGTCCGGTAACAGTCTGGGAGAGGGAGCGGATCGTTTTTCTAAGAGCTCAAAGAAATGTAGTGGAGGGGTGTGGAAGAAAAACAATCATTCTGGCCACGCTGTCAGTAACGGAGATTAGCAGGAATATTACCGCTAAACAAGTCTCCCAAGTCACAGAGTCAGGCGACTGTGCAATACCTGGTGATCTGGGAGGCGGTGGGCACGTAATCCTCGGGGACGCTCTCCTTGCAGATCTTGCACTGCCGGATGTTCCACTCCCGGATGCACTGAGTGCAGAAAATGTGACCACAGGGCAGCTCAGCCGGGTCAGTGATCTCGTTCTGGCAGCTTTTGCACTCGTTCACGCCCTTCCTGAAAGACACCACGAGAGCAAGATACAATTCACAGGGTCTGATTCGCCGCTGCCTTGTGCCTTACAGAGTCCACAAATAAATAAATAAATAATAAAGCCTTGCATCGCTGGGCTCAAGCTCCATGGCAATATACATAAGTCCGATTGCCACAGGATGTCTGGCTTCTTTAAATAAAGCAGGTCCTGCTCCCCTCTGCCAGAACAGGTGCTTCCAGTTTGGCCAAATAAAAGGCAGAACACTACCTGGGGGCTATATAGGATCAGGGAGTATCAGAGAGGGAGGAAGTCCCTGAAGGAGGCTGCAGGAGGTTCTTGGGGAAAGGCTGAAGGCAGAGGAGCAGCGGAAGGGTTTGCTGGCTGACCTCCCCAAGCCAGAGAGCCATGGCCAGGAAGGGTTGAAGGCAAGGGGAGCAGCAGAGGGGATTACCCGCTGACATCACCACCCAGAAGAACTGGAAAAAGTTAGTGTAACAGGAGGAGTGATGGATGTTCCCTGGTGAGGACGATCGCCAAGAAGAGAGGCTGGGAGAGTGGGGGTGGGCATTGCCACTGGGAAGAGTAGGGTTGCACTCCAGCTGGAAGGGCTGGGGTGGTTTTCCTGGGAGAAGGACAGGAGAGGACCAACAAAGAGTCGTGGTGTGGTGGAAGACGCCAGGGAGTGGTATGTGCTACACTGCTGCTGTCTTGTGACTTTAAGGACTATATGTGCTGCAGGTTATAAATGGATAATGTTTTGGGACTCTTGCTCTGGGTTCTTTGCACTAGTTTTTTGTAATAAGTTGGCCCCAAGGAGGAGTATTGTTGAGGCAAGAGAGTCTGTTGGGGAGGCCTAAGGGGCCCGAGAGGAGAAGTGGGACATTAGCCCTGGTGTGAAGGTGCCCAGCCACAAGGGGGCGCTCAGGGGAGGGGGAATCGTTCACACCCATGGTACATAATGCAAAATGTTTTCCATATGTGTGGGTGCAGCAGTGAATGGTGAGTTACATGGTACATGGAAATAAAAATACTGTCAGGAAATAAACTAACTTGCAAGCGTCATTAATAGACACGTTGCCTGCTAAAAATGCTCTTGCTGAAAATTAACCCACAATGATCTTTTTTGCTTGTTTGCTCGACTTACACAAGATAGACGGTAGCAGCATTGTTGCTGCATCTCTTCAGCACTTTTGTCACAACTTCAAAAATCTTTGCTGGTTTATGGTCTTCAATTTTGTACAGTAACTACAGAAAATAAAGCAAGTGAATGTCATTACATTCTAAGTGACAAAAGAAGTGTTAAAAAAGTTACATTTGCAAAAGCAAGCACTCAAAAGTTAAGATATGCCAGCATCAAGGTTCCCCATTCAACCTTAACTCTGCCCCTTTAGGGCATGCATTCTGATAGTCTTGTACAACATCACATAGGAAGTCTGGGGCAGAGCCCAGATTAGATACCAAGTCTCCTGACTCCCAGCCCAGACCCTTAAACATTCTCCCTCATTCACTGTTCATCCTGTTCACTGAATGAGGCTGGAGTCTGATAGAACACCTGGCATGTGATCATGTAATTAAGGACTGTATCATACTGCAGAAGCACAGGGGGGCTGAATTAAGGTTATAGAGGTTTTCAGAAAGACCTGGGGCCAAACTTTGAAAACTTGGGTGCCTGATGTTACGCACACACATCCATCGCTGGGCTCACCAGCTGAGAAAGGCTGGTCAAAACATGTTGTTGACAGAAAACTGGGTTATTGACTAACAAAAACTGTAATGGATGTTGTCTGTGTTCCTGCAAAAACTTGTTTTTTGTCAAAAAAACAAAACCCTGAAACATGGAAATTATATTTTACACTACAATACCCACAGATTTTGGATAATCTAATACCAAAATATTAAGAATCAAAACATTTGAATCAACCCAAAACTAATTGTTTCCCCCCAATTTTTCTTTGTGGAAATTTTGGAATTTTCAGTTTTTGTTCCAGTTTGGAATGAAGCCAAATTTCCAAATCTCCGTATCCTTTGCCAAACAGATTTTCTGTCCCATTTAAGGCTTTAATTCTGGGGTGAGGACTGCAGGGGCCCCGGTGTAGTGTCACTGTGTAACAGGGGCAGGAGACGGTATGTAGGGGAGCTGCGCAGAGACAGTGCAGCTTGGGCCACCTGCAGGCGACCTCCTGATCTCTTGTGGGGACCCCACGTCCCATGTGGGTGAAGGACGGGGGTGGTTGAATCCTCTGAGGACAGGAATCCTCTCTAGAGCTGGGTGAATAATGGATTTTTTGGTTCACTGACAATTCCAAAAAAAAAATGGGGGGAAAAACTAGCTTCATGTCAAATTTGTTTAGTATCGAACAAAACATTTTGGAGAAAGCCGAAACATTTTGTTTTGATTCCAACCATTTTTAATTTTTAAAAATTGTATTAAATACTAAAATTAAATGAAATTTTGAACTGGGAAAGTCATTTCAAACCAAAAAATGGAAATGTTTTGATTTTTTTCCCTGATTTTTTTTCTTTGTAGCTTTTTTTCTGACTGAAACTATTGGGATATATAATAGTATATGTTGTAAAATGCTATAAGCCGTTTGGACCTAGTATAAATGCTGTGTGCTTGACATGAGTACGTGAGTTGCATGTTGGCAACTGAAGCAAGGATTTAAGGTTATGAGTGGTCAAGGATTGTCTGTGCAAAAACAACTTTGTCACGTCCAAAACAGGTAAGCTGGCCCACTGGGCTACATATAGGAGGAAATGGAATGTCTTCGATTATGGCGGCTTGCCAGGAACCGTTTTCCTGGAGTTATGGGTACAAGGCTTATAAACAGACAAAGAGCTGATGATGCAACGGATGGACTGGAATATTTAGAGTATTTATATACCAACACTGTGTCTGGTATCTGCCTGCTCCCCCATCCCATAGGGAGGCCTCTATCAGAGCCTAACAAAACAATTTGGCAAAACCAACACGAATTCAGGAAGCATTTTGGTATTGCCAAATCTGCATTTTTCACCAAAAAAAGTTTTGGATGAAAAATTTCTTCCAGCGGTCCTCCTTCCCAACTCTGCTGGGGCCTTAGGGCTGTAGCCTCTTGTTCAATGAGATTTCAAAGGGGCAGTGGGACGCTATTTTATACACCTACATTCCAGAGGAAGACAAACTGCTTCACAACGAGCTTTAGCAGCTTCTCATCCACGTTGGTTTCATCGTGTAGCAGGTGATCGATGAGCAGGTAAACGATGTTGGTGCAATTCCATTGGTGTCTGAAAAAGAGACAGAACTGCCTCACTGCGAGTAGCTGCGCCTTGTCTGCTGGGAAAAATAACTCTTCCCCACATCTTTGGACAAAACCAACCACCTGGATACTGGACCCAGGCCTATTTAACATATTCATAAACAATCTGGAAAAAGGGGTAAACAGTGGGGTGGCAAAATTTGCAGATGATACAAAACTACTCAAGATAGTTAAGTCCCAGGCAGACTGCGAAGAGCTACAAAAGGATCTCACAAAACTGGGTGACTGGGCCGGTATGGGCTGGTATGGTGTACCGGTAAGAAGTGGCCGCCAATACCGGCCTATACACAGATCCTACCAGCAGGGCCACCAACGGAAGGGAGCAAAAGGGGCAGCTGCCCCGGGGCCCGGAGATTTAAAAGGGCCCGGGGATCCCAGCTGCTGCTACCCCGTGGCAGCGGTGGCCGGAGCTCTGGGCCCTTCAAATTGCTGCTGGAGCCCCGGGGCTCCCGGCTGCCGCGGAAGCGGCAGCACTGAAGGGCTGGGTGAGGGAGTCTGGTCCCCAGCTCCGCCCCTTCTGTCCAAGGCCCCGCCCCCACACCTTGCCCAGGACCCCGGCTGCCATGCGTACCGGTAAGTTACTTTCTCCCCTGCAAAAGGCCCAGAAGGGGGACATCAGGGACTAGTGAAGGGATCTAGGATGTTTACTTTACCATTTGAACTCACAGAGTGTAACAGGGTCTCCTGGCTCCTCCTTCTGTTCTGGTCTGTTCTACAAACTACTCAGAGACCCTTGTGCTGGTCCAACATGTTGTGCAGTTTATTTACAAATGAATTCCCACCATCTTCATAATATATACAGCTCCCGTAACAAGCAGGGGAGAACAATCTCTCTCTCCCCTTACTAGGGTGACCAGATAGCAAGTGTGAAAAATCGGGACAGGGGGTGGGGTGTAATTGGCACCTGTATAAGAAAAAGCCCCAAATATCGGGACTGTCCCTATAAAATCGGGACATCTGGTCACCCTACCCCTTACTGCCTGCTTCCCCCTTTTCCACTTCCTTTCTGTGCCTGTTTGTGGGCTCTGCCTAATGGCTTAATTAGCCTTTCTGCCCTGCCCCACCCACAAATTAGGCACAGCCCTGCTTAATCAGCTCCATTCTGACTTGCTTGATTGGAGCGGCTGTGAAGAGAGAGCTGACTCAGCCTCTCTTGTCTGGTACACAGAGTAACACAGAGGCAAAGTAACAGGCTTTTATCTGCTATGTAGACCAGCCACTAATGGGGTCACAGCAAACACTTAGCCACTATCTAACAGAGTTGATTGGAACATGGAAGGTTTTTTCCCCCCCATGGAAAATTATGACTTTTCATTGAGAAAACAAACCCCACTTTTTTTCCAGTAACTGAAGGTTTTGGTAAAAAAAAAAAAAAAAAAAAAGGAGGGGGGGGGGGCAAAAAATCCAAACATTTTTTGATTTCCAGCTGAAAACTGCAGGAAAATTTTTAGTTTTCAAGTTTTTCTATATAAATCTGGAAAATTCTGAGGAAATCTGATACTGTCTGCAAAAAAATTTGTTTAAAGGAAAACCTATCTTTCTGTCTGGGGAAAAAAAAGTTTTCACAGAAAAGTTTTGACTGTTACACATTTTAAAAATGTTTATATTCTTTAAAATACACAGACAGTTTTGGGGGGGAGGGGTAACACTTACAATACGCTGTTCAATAATTTCCCTTTGTTATCATAAAGTCTCATCTGGTAGTCGTCCGATGTGATCAGCTCCACAGTGTGCTTAATGGACTTGATCCTTTTCAGCCAGCTCAGGCAGGCGTTGAATGGCAGAAGCTCCTTCTCTGTGGGCTGCAGCTGCTTCAGGACGATGCTCATGGCATCAAGAGCTGGAAACTAAAATGACATTTAAAAACAAATCCCATGAGTTTCTGAGCTAGCCATTGTGTTCCGGGGTGAGGGGCAAAGAGGAGAAAAAACAAGAGGGCAGGCGTATCGCTTGCTGAAGAGTTGAAGCAATGGAACTGGAGCAGGTTATGAAGGAAGCACCGGTGGCTGCACACGCATAGATACACGCGCACACACATGCACTCTCAGACAAGATGTGCTCATCAGCAAGGACTGAGCTCTGGTGATTCAGCATCAGCGGCAAAGACCCCCACCACCTGAGCTAAAGGGATAACCCCATTAATGGTAAGACAGGAGCAGGAGCCGAGATACAGTCACAACTACTGCGCCAGCGTGTTACACATCCAGCTGCCGAGGCAAAGGAACAAGGCAAAGGAGGGAGAGAAATCCCACGTTTGTTTCCAAGCAGTGCAGACTTTAACAGTGCCACAGAACATCATTCCCCCTCCTCTTCAGGACCTAAGTTCTCTGAGTCGAGGATCTTGTCACCTAATCAAGTTTTAAGCCTGATCTAACTCCCCATGAAATCAATCCATCTTCCCACTGACATCCACGGGAGTTGGAGCCAGCCCTTAACCATGATATTAAATTGGTTCAGGCTGCCGTGGATTTAATCTGGTTTGGTTTGTTAATGTGGACAGGGCCATGGCAGGTATAAGCCATTTTTAAAGAGTGGTTAAAACTGATTTGGATAACACAGTTTCTGGTCCAGTGTAGACGGCACTTGCATCAAACAAAACCATCTGGCTTAAAGTTGTAGTGACCATCTCCTAATGCCAGGGACATTATATGATACAAAGCACATGTGGCTTGGCAGCAGCACTGCTGAGAAGGATCTGGGAGTTGTGGTGGATGTGATGTTATAGGATTAAAATATAACCATGTATATCATGTTGCTACCATTGTTATATAATTGCTACAAATATTACACAAAGTATATCAGGTAAGGTGTGAATGGAAAAGTTATGATTTGCTGAATACGATTATCCTATTTGTATGCATGTGTCATTGTTGTATCTGTCATTATGAATATTGACTATGCACCAGTATTTCAAAAGTGTTTGCTCCTGGGGTGACACCCACCAGGTAGTTTACATCCAGTCTAGCAAGCACATTGTGAATGGGCTATTCCAGTTGATGGCCCATTTAGTAAAACAACGGGTCATAGAAGAAACTTATCTCCACCTGATGAATATGAATAATGGCTCCTGCTATGACTCATCGAAGCATGCACGGGCATGTGACTAGCGATGTGACCCTAAACTCCATCTTGTGCCTGTACTTTTCCACAAACTGTGCTGGGAGCTTTGCTTGGGACAAAGAATTTCCCTCCACATGGCAGAAGCTATAAAAGGCCCTGGAAATATCTCCATTTTCCTCTTTCCTGCTCTGATCTCTGGACTAAGGACTTATATTAAAAGGAGCAGTCTAACCAATGGACTGGGGACCTTCCAATCTTTTGGAAGTTACCAGAGACTTAACAAGGCAGCAGTTTATTCCATCACTGCTTCAAACCTGATACAAGAACTTTGCAATGTGTGTATGTATTTGATTCATTTGATCATTTTAACTCTCACCTCTTTCTTTTCCCTTATAAATAAATCTTTAGCTATTAGATACTAAAGAATTGGCACGAGTGTGATTATTGGGTCAGATCTGAGTAATACATTGACCTAGGTGTGTGACTGGTCCTTTGGGATTAGAAGAACCCTTTGTTTGATTAAATTGGTTTTAAATAACCACTCATCATTACCTCTAGTGTGGGTGATGAAACAAGGACTGGTATACCTAAGGAGACTGCATTTCTGACTTCGTTAGCCAGTATGATGAGACAGAAGTTTACTTTTGTTAGCGGTGTGGTATATCTTATGGAAGAATAACCACTGGTTTGGGGTGAGTCTGCCCCATTTCTCAGCAGTTTGTCCTGAATTTGGTATTCTCAGTTGTGACCCACTGAGACACAGTGATAATAGATTACAACCTCAACGTGAGTCAACAATGCAATTGTGCTGCAAAAAAAGCAAATGCAATTTTGGGTGGCATTAACAGAGGCATATAATGCAAGTCATGGGAGGTGACAGTACTGCTCCTTCTCGGTGCTGGTTAGGCCTCAGCTGGAGTTCTGTGTATAGGATGTAGAGAAACTGGAAAGGATCCAGAGGTGAGTGACAAAGATGATCAAAGGGATGGAATGCAAACCATATGAACAAAGGCTGAAGGAACTGGTATGTTTAGTTTGGAAAAGAGAAGATTAAGAGGGGACATGATAGTGGTCTTCAAATACTTGAAAGGCTGCTATAAAAATATGGAGAAAATCTGTTCTCTCTTGTCACAGAACAAGAGGCAATGGGTTCAAACTACAGCATGGGAGTTTAGGATTAAATCTCAGGAAAATCTTCCTAACCATAAGAACAGCAAGACAATGGAACAAACTGCCTAGGGAGGTCGTGGAAGCTCCTTCACTGGACGTTGTCAAAAGGAGGCTGGATAACCAGCTGTCTTGGATGATTTAGACACAACAAATCCTGCATCTCGGCAGGGGGCTAGACTAGATGACCCTTGTGGTCCCTTCTAACCCTGCGGTGCTACAGATTCTGTCATTGGAAGCAGGGAAATACATGGAGGATTCCTAGAATCAGAGATTCTAAGGCCAGAAGGAACGACTGTGATCACCTAGTCTGACCTCCTGCAAAACACAGGCCATAGGAACTTGCTGAATTTGTTCCTGTTTGAACCAGAGCAGATGTTTTCGAAAAACGTCCAATCTTGATTTAAAAATTGCCAGTGATGGAGAATCCACCACGACCCTTAGTAAATGGTTCCAATGGTTAATTCCCCTCACTGTTCAAAATTTGCATCTTATTTCCCGTCTGAATTTGTCCAGCTTCAACTGTCAGCCATTGGATCTTGTTATTCCTTTGTTTTCTAGACTGAAGAGGCTTTTATCAAATATTTGTTCCCCACATTGGTACTTATAGACCGGGGTAGGCAACCTATGGCACGCGTGCCGAAGGCGGCACGCGAGCTGATTTTCCGTGGCACTCACACTGCCCGGGTCCTGGCCACCAGTCTGGGGGGCTCTGCATT
This sequence comes from Platysternon megacephalum, assembly GCA_003942145.1. Classification (NCBI taxonomy): domain Eukaryota; kingdom Metazoa; phylum Chordata; order Testudines; family Platysternidae; genus Platysternon; species Platysternon megacephalum. The sequence continues at coordinate 381,929 of QXTE01000428.1, forward strand.
TTAATTTAATTTTAAATGAAGCTTCTTAAACATTTTAAAAACCTTATTTACTTTACATACAACAATAGTTTAGTTATATATTATAGACTTATAGAAAGAGACCTTCTAAAAACGTTAAAATGTATTACTGGCACGCGAAACCTTAAATTAGAGTGAATAAATGAAGACTCGGCACAGCACTTCTGAAAGGTTGCCGACCCCTGTTCTAGACTGTGATCAACTCACCCCTTAGCTTTCTTTTTGTTAAGCTAAGTAGATTGAGCTCTGTGAGTCTGTGACCATAAGGCAGGTTTTCTAATCCGTTAATCATTCTCATGGCTTTTCTCTGAACTCTCTCCAATTTATCAACATCCCTCTGGACTTGTGGGCAACATCCCTCTGGACACTACTCCAGCAGCAGCCACCCCAGTGCCAAATATAAAGGTAATGCAACCTCCCCACTCCTACTCGAGTTTTCCCTATTTATCCATCCCAGGATCGCATTAGCCCTTTTGGCCACAGTGTCGCACTGGGAGCTCATGATCAGCTGATTAACCGCCATGACCCCCAGTCTTTTTCAGAGTCACTGCCTCCCGTGATAGTCCCCCATCCCGTAAGTGTGGCTGACAATCTTTGTTCCCATACATGTACATTTAGCCATATTAAAACACATATTGTTTTCTTGTACTGAGCTTACCAAGCGATCTATATCAGTGACTGCTCCCTTCACTATTTACCACTCCCCCAATCTTTGTGTTAGCTGCAAACTTTATCAGTGATGATTTTATGTTTTCTTCCAGACCATCAATAAAAATTTTAAATAGCGTAGGGCCAAAACCCAGTCCCTGTGGGATCCAGAAGAAAAACACCCTCTCGATGATGATTCCCATTTACAATTACAGGTTGAAAAGAGCAGGAATGAAACACTGTTCAGGTAACCTCGCTCACCATTTTAGTTGTGTCTTCTTTATAAACTGTCTGCAGCTCATTGGCTAGAGTCTCCTCATTCTTTACTAAATTGATGAACAGCTGATAATTCTCTTGTAGGTAGAAATATTCAATGTGCAGCCAAATCAGGGAAAACCCCACGTCGTCATGTGCCAAAGAGGTGCAGAGCTGCTTCGCACCAGTTATGAGAACATTAGACAAAATCTGGTGACAAAATAAAAAGTATTATTTCTACTCATCGTCAACCACAAGAACAGCGATTGACCCACAGAATTAAGTTCTCTGTTGCTGCCATGTTTAATGAAAGATGTATGAAATTTTCATCATCGCTAATTCTAACCCAAGTCAAAAAAACGATGTTAAAATGCAGTTAAAGTTGAGAGCACTTAGCAGTAATTTAAGAGCAAATACAGGGTTTCAGTAAAGTGCGTTTATCAAAATACAGAACAGTTGGACAGGAAGTGGTTTTATTTTTGGCAGAAAATTGTGAGTGTTAAAAATCAAAACCAATAATTTTTTTCCAAAAAAAACCTCAGGCAAGACCTTTTTGATATGAAAAAAAAACAACCTACAAAAAATTGAAAATTTTTAAGAAAATCAGACAATTTCTGCATTAGCTGGGGATCTGGCCCATTGACTCCAATGTTGTTATGGCTGACTGACACCAGCTGGGAATCTGCCCCCACTGACTCCAGTTGGAGATCTGGCTGTAAGTTTTTTATTTCTTCTGCATTAAGTCTAATATGTCTACTATACCGTTGGTAATCTCACCCCACCCATTCAGACTGATGATGTTTAAAATTGCTTTTCTGCAGAAACCCATTTACCTCATAAACCTGAACATCTTGCCCTGGAAAAGCCATCCTCACAAAATCACTGGCGTAACGCTGAACCATTTCTGGACTATTGCCATCTGGCACTGGCATATTCAAGATAGAGCTTTGAAACATCTCAGCAGAGTCCATAGTAGGGTCCTTTGGATAACCTAGGATGTCACAGAATGAACAAAGGAGGGAGGCTTATTCAATTATAGCAGATCACTATAAATATTGTTTGTTAATTATTAATATACAAGTGAATGGGGGGGCAAGAGTATAAGCATGGGGGGCAATGGGAATCCTGTTTTTCTCCAATATAAATGGCTACTTGTTAGAATTATGATGCAGTGTTCTAGGTCATTCTAGTTGGGTGGGGAGGTTCTAGGTTATTCTAGCTGGGTCGGGAGAGGAGCAATTGACTACCTTTTCAAGGAATGAAGGACTGGGTTTGCAAAGGACAAAAAGGCTCAGACAGTCCTACAGGGCAATCTTCAATGAGGAACTCTTCCCGCCCCCACCAGCAAGACTCCTCTAAAACAGCAGAAGATTAAGCACAGACCCTACTGATCTGCAAGTGTGAGACCCAGTCTGAGAGTACCTAGATCCCCAGATCTATCTATCCACCATCTGGTAAGAGTGACCTACATTCTTTGATCCTGGCATTTGGCTGAATTAAAAGTAGAGCTAGTCAGAAAACTTGATTTTTGTCCCATGAAAATTTTTGACATTTTGCATTTTTTTTGTCACAAATCATGACAGAGACAAATTCTGAAAATTTTCACAAAATTAAGTTATGATTGTGTCAATCAAAATTATTATTTTTGATAAATTTGCAATGGTTTATTTTGATTTGACCATTTTTATTTAATTTTATATGTATAAAATAAACTTCAAAACAATGTTGAAACAAGATGCTTTGACATTTTCTGAACATTTCTTCCCAGTTTGTTTTCTAACAAAATTTCATCTAAATCAACAAAATATCAGGAAAAGTTTCAGTTTTCTCAGAACGGCATTTTCTGACACCAAACTGTTTTGACTAAAATTTTTGAACCAAATTTAGTTAAGTACAACCAAAACTCCCAAGTGATGTGGATTCCACCCCATACCTAGGTGAGCTACTCCCTGTTATTTTCCCTCCCTGTTAAAAATGTACTACTTATTTCCTGTGTGAATTTGTCTCCCTTCAGCTCCAACCCAGTGGATCTCATTCTGCTTCTCTCTGCTAGATCACAGAGCTCTCTATTACAAGACATTTCCTCCCCATGCAGCTCTTCTATAAACCTGATCCGGATTTACTCTGGCAAAAGCAAGAAGAGAACTGGGTCCCATATTTTCTTCCACTGCAGTTAATTTTAATAGATGCAAAAAGTGTGAAGTTACCTTTCACCCGATGGACTGTCTCCCATATCTCGTCCAAGCGAGCTTTCAGAACCCAGCTGAATGGAAAGCAGCACAACGTGGACCTGCTGGGGTCTTCGCTCATCGATAACACAGAAATCTTAGCATCAGGGGCCCTTGAGTGTTTAAAACAAACAAACATATATATATACACACACACATAATATAATATAATATACATATAATCTTGCTAAGTTCTCAGTCTCAATGACTTCATGTGGCAGTAGGTTCCAGAGGATAATTACGTGTTGTGTGAAAAAAACATTTCCTTCGACTGGTTTTGAATTTGCTGCCTTTCAATTTCATCAATTGTCCCCTTTGTAAAAGGGTGGTCTTCCCCTTTAGGGGCCATAGGCCTGGGGCCAGCCAGCCTATTCATCTATCAGACCCGACTAGGAAGGGGTTAAGTGTTCTCTCTAAAGGGCTGAGTGTGCTCAGTTGAGGAAGAGCTGCAGGATGGAGGCTGGCTCCTGTGACTGGCTCTGCAGCAGACTGGGCCACTACAGCCTATGATGGGCAGGGGAAAAACTTTGTTTTGTGTTAGTTTGTGAGTTTTTGTTTGAAAACTGTGCCCAGAGGTAAGGGCCTGAAAGAGATCGGGCATAGAGTAAGACCTTCCTGAGGTAGGGAACAAACTAGCAGCCTACACCCTTGTTCCTGCATTATGAGACAGAGAACAAGATGATCCCTTCTCTACATCAGTCACTACTTTATACACATTTGTCATGTCTCCTCTCTCAGGTGACAACCCTAGTGTGTTAAGTCTTTCCCATGTATTTTTTTTCCAGGCCCTGGATTACTTCCTCCACCCTTCCCTGAACATGCCCACAAAACGAGTCCTTACAGTGACAATTTATGAGAGGTAAGTGAGTCTAGTGGTTGAGGGCTTGGACTGGGACTGAGGAGATCTGGGCTCTTGTTCCCAGCTCTGCCAGCTTGTGACCTTAGACAAGTCACCTACTCATGCCTCAGTTTCTTCATCTGTAATGTGGGATTATGATCCTTTCTTTCCTCCCAGGGCATTGTGAGGCACTCTGATGGAAGTCAATAGGACTTGCACTCATTCTGGTGTATTGAAAACTCTGATCAAATTGTGGGCTGTCTCTTTAATTTTTTTCCCTGATCCTTCTTGGAGGTTAGGGGGCTCTGTAGGGAAGCGTGTGATCTGGGCCTAGCAGCAGTCAGTCTACAGACAGGCAACCTAGAGAAAGGTGGGCTAGAGTTTTGTATCTCTGTTTTAGGGAGCAGCCTGCTTTGTCTATCTCTGTCTTTGGGGCACTGTATGTTATCACTCTGATTTCTAAGAAATAAAGTAGTGTCACAATGCAACCTTCCAGCAAGAGTGTTTTATGTTTTTTATCTAACTCCTCTCTGTGTATGCCAGGAACATAATAGTCACAACTCAGGTACTTTTGAAAATCTTACAATTAGGGTGACCAGACATCCCATTTTTAAAGGGACAGTCCTGGATTTAAGCCCTCCTGCAGCTGTCCTGACTTTTTCTTAAAAGCAGGCCAATTGTTCCATATTTTCTGTCTTCTCCCTCCCCCCACATCAGTACTGGCAGGTCCTATTGATGGCTGGATCCCTGCTCGCCAGTCGCCTGCCCACCAGCGGAGAGTAGGAGATCCACTGGCTGATGATGGGGATGAGTGTGCAGGGCTGGTGGCGGGGCAAAGATGCAGCGTGTGGGGCCAGCCATTCCCCCTGCTGGTCCATCAGTGCAGCCCCCTCTGCGTGTGGGCTCTCAGACAGCAGGGCCCTGTCCCCTGTCCCAATTGCAGCCAGCACTTGCTGCGAGCTGCGATGGCTGGTGAGGCAGGGGCTTAGCACCTGCATAGTTCTGACTGATTGTCATTGAACTTGCTTGAATACGAGTAATTTTACCAGGTGTCCTGTATTCAGCACAGGGAAATATGGCCACCTGACTTACAATACCGCTATACTATGCATATAAGTACTTTGACAGATAAAGTAGCATTATCTTTACAATAAGACTCCACGAATGTCACTCTGTGTGTCACCCTGGAGTACAAAATGCCCGTTGAGTCAGTGTGAAGCGATTGAAACAGCTACAAGCATGGCTGAGGGCTCTTTTTTTTTAAATCAGAATATTACTAGATTCAATCATCAAGGGGATTTGCCGTCTGTTACCATCCAATTTTTAAGTTCTCAGCCATTCTGACTTTACAAATTACCGCCATGCAGGTTACAGCTACAGTAAAGCATGTATCTATGCCATGCCAAGCATCTTAGACCATTGTGATATCAGAGGTAACTCAACGAATCATCACCCTTAATTTACAGCTAATTTGCATGCAACAATTTCATTGGTTGTACGAGGAAGACTGTGCAGATGATGGATTACTTGGCCCAAGTGCCACACCCAGGAGACAGCACCGACTTTCAGCTACTAGTTCTTCAATAACAGTCTAACACAGGAGTCCCTGCCCATGTTCACTGGGACTGACCATTTACATTTAAGCCTATGTTTCCAAAAATAGCCTTTCAGATAAGCAGGTGCCATTAAATGCATGTGTAAATAAATCACAGGCACAATAATTTGCATCACCGGTTGCACTCACTTCAACATCACGCTGTCTGAATGCACCTGAAAAAAATCAGGTAATTAGGTATCTAGAGTGACTAGCACATTGGGGCCCCTCGAGCAGAGCAAGACCCAGTGATTGGAGGCTGTAGCTAGGAACATTGGAACCCAGGCATTGCCAGACTGGATCAGCACCGAGCTCTGTCTAGCCCAGTCTGCTGTCTGTGACAGCACCTAGCACCAGATGATGCAGAGGAAGGTATCAGAAACCTGCAGTAGCAGATGAGAATAAACTGCCCCCACTTCAGGTGTCATCCTGGTCTCTGAGAGCTAGAGATCGGCTTAAGCCAGGCAAATTCAGAAATAAGGCACAAATGTTTAACAGTGAAGGACTGGAACAATTTACCAAGGGGATTCTCCACCACTTGAAGCCTTTAAGTCAAAACAATGTCTGTTTCTAATAAATCTCCTATAGCTCAGACAGAAGTTATGAGGTTTTCTGGGATGCATTATACAGGAGGTCAGACTAAATAATCTTAACACATAACTTTCTAGCTAACTAAAAACCAAAAAACATATAAGGAATGAGTTACAACTATAAAGAAATGTTAGAGACAATAAGAAGGGGTTCTGCAAATACATCAGTCAGAAAAGAAAGATCAGGGGTGGTGTGGGTCTGCTGCTCAAAGGAAAAGATGGACAATAAGAAGGCGGAGATGCTCATACCTACTTTGCTTCAGTCTTCACACAAAAAACAACATGTGACTGGATGATTAGCAAAGTTATCATAGACAGTAAAGGGGGAGGGTTACAGATCAGGATAAGTAAAGAACATGCCAGAGATCATCAGGGTCTGATGCTGTTCACCACAGAATGCTGAAGGAATTAGCTGAAGAAATGTCAGAGCCACTGGCAAAAATATTTGCAAACTCATGGATGGCAGGAGAGGTCCCAGAAGACTGGAGAAGGGCTAACGTGGTGCCCATCTTTAAAAAGGGAGAAAAGTAGGAGCCTGGGAGCTATAAACCAGTCAGCCTGACTTTGATACCTGGGAAGCTATTAGAACCATGTATAAAACATTCAATTTTCAAATACCTGGAGGATGAAGCAGTGACCACCAGCAGCCAGCATGGAGTTACTAAGAACAAATCACGACAAACTAGCTTGATTTCTTTCTTTGACAAGGTAACTGTTTTGGCGGATATGGGGAACGTGGTGAACATAATATACCTGGACTTCAGCAAGGCTTTGACACAGTCCCACATGACATTCTCATGACGTAAGTAAGCTGGAGAAATTCAGCCTCAGTAGAACTACCAATAAGTGGATACATAAATGGATAAACAACCGCAAACAAAGAGTAACTGTTAATGGGATGATGTCGGACTGGAGGGAGGTCTCAAGTGGGGTTCCATAGGGATCTGTTCTAGGTCTGGTGTTGTTTTAACATCTTTATTAATTATATGGGTGTAGGAATAGAGAGCATATTGATCAAATTTGCCGATGACACAAAGCTAGAGGGGTTGCCAACACTTTGGCGGATAGAGCTAAAATTCAGAGGGATCTTGATAAATTGGAGAACTGGGCTACAGACAACAAAATGAAATTCAACAAAGACAAATGTGAGGTGCTGCACTTAGGGAAGAAAAAACAAATGCACAAACACAGAAAGGGGGGGGGGGAGAGAACTGTCCTGGCAGCAGCACTGCTGAAAAGGATCTGGGAATTTGTGGTGGATCACAACTGAACATGAAAATCAACATTGCGATGCTGTTGCAAAAAAAGCAAATGCAATTTTGGGTTTCATTACCAGAGGTATAGTATGTAAGTCCCAGGAAGTTATAGTACTGCTCAACTCAGCACTGGTTATATCTCAGCTGGAGCACTGTGTCCAATTTTGGTCACCACTGTATAGACAAGATGTAGAGAAACTGGAAAGGATCCAGAGGTGAGTGACAAAGATGATCAAAGGGATGGAATGCAAACCATATGAGCAAAGGCTGAAGGAACTGGGTATGTTTAGTTTGGAAAAGAGAAGATTACGGGGGGACATGATAGTAGTCTTCAAACACTTACTTGAAAGGTTGCCATAAAAAAGATGGAGAACAAATTGTTCTCTCTTGCTTCAGGGCAAGAGGCAATGGGTTCAAACTACAGCATGGCAGTTTAGGATTAAATCTCAGGAAAATCTTCCTAACTGTAAGAACAGTAGGACAACGGAACAAACTGCCTAGGGAAGTCATGAAAGCTCCTTCACTGGAGGTTTTCAAAAGGAGGCTGCATAGCCATCTATCTTTAGACACAACAAACCCTGCATCTTGGCAGGGGGTTAGACTTCTAACTCTACGATTCCAAAACTCCCTTCTAGTCTTATAATCTAAGGATCTATAAATAAATAAGAAGAACAATAACAACAAGTATAATAATGATGCATATAAAAGCTGGCACAAATGACTTTGCCTGTAATTCTGTGCCCATAGTTGTCTGACTAAATTTTCGGCTTCCGATACAGTGAGTTCCATACAGTTCTGATACAGTGAGTTCCATGGCTTAATCTTCTATACATCTGTTGCCTTCCCACTTCACTATGCATCTACTCGTCTAATGAATGCACTCTTCACCATCCCAGACTCTCTCACTGCTATAGATAGCACTGTACCTTTGCAGATCTGGAGAGAGGTTGGTTTTCTCAATCCTGAATAGAGATTGGTCAGGAATTTTCTGATTAAACATTATTTCATCGGAAAATCACGACTCATTGAAACTGAAACAGTTTTCAGGAAAAGGGTCGGTTTCAACAAGCCTCCTGATTTGAGCAATTTTTGGAAAAAAGTTTCAAAACCATTAAAACATCCTGTTTTGACATTTTTGAAAAAAACAAAAAACCCCACAACCGTTTTGGTTTATAATTTGAAATGACTTTCCACTTAGCAATTGTAGTTAATTTATACTTAAAAAAAGGTAAAACCTTTTTTTTAAAAAGGTCAAAATCTTAATTCAACTTTATGATGGAGCCGAGATTATTTTCGGACTCTCAGTTTGTGAAAATTTTCAAGATTTCAACTTTTTATTCCAATTCAGGATGGGGAAAAAATGTTGAAATCTCAAAAACTCTTGCAGGATGGGAAAAGTGTTTCCCACTCAGCTCTAATCCTGAGAGGCCGAGCTTTCCTGGTGGTTTCTTACTTGCTGGTATACTTAATCTTCAGAAATGATTCGTCTTTGAACATCTGGAGCCAGAGGTCAGAGATAGGAGTTTCTTGAGAGATATGATCCAAGTTGTTGTTTGCATCAATTACTGCTAGAATTTGAGCAAACATATTTGCCACAATGTCTTCCAAATGAATCCAGACAACATGCCTTAAAAAAAAGGAAAAACATATAAAATAATTCTTTCAACTCCCCCCATCAACCAGCTCATTCTGTGTGTCTGTAACATGAAGGTTGCTTTGCAGGGCTGGGTCCTATGATACAACTATGTAAATATCCAACCATCATAATAAAGCATAGTCATCCACATAGGACAAAACAGGGAGCAAATTTAGCATTGGCTCGGTGATGTCTCTCAAGCAGGTTGGGAGTCAGCTGTCTGCAGTGGCTGAATACCATAAATATGAATTTCCAAAACTTTCAAGTTATTTATCTGTAAGGTTCGGCACATTTCATACAGCTGATCAGTTTTGTTCTTGTTCTTTGTTCTTGTTACAAACAAGTCCCTTTAACTGTCCAATGACCTAAGGTTTTGTTGCCAATACCCTGATTAATTGTGATTTTTAAAACATAAGCTAGTCTTCTATATACGTTCTTATACCACCCTCATCACTGTTGTACCGAAGCCCCTTACAGGAATGCTTTAAGTGACATGATACAAACATATCACTTCTCTTTGGTATTCCAAAAATTTGAGCTATTTGAAAATCAAATGGCCAACATGATGCAACTATACAAGAACATACAACGTTACCTGAATGAAGTGCCTTCAAGTATGAACTCGCTAGACAGAGCTCTGCGGAAAATCCATTCGCTAGGGTTATGGCTCAGCTTCTCTCGTTCTTGTAAAAGGTTACAAATTCTCCTTTTCAACACCTCCATAAAATGATGAACAACTAGCCATAAAAGAAAAAGAAATCACTTTATCCCACAATAGGGCTGGTCAACATTTTCTTAACGGAAAATTCTTTTCTACTAAATGAAAAGTAGGGTAGAAAGTCTCTGCTTTCCTCAAATTTTTGATTTTTTGTCAAAAAACCCCAAACTTGAAAAATTTCATCTGAAAGCCAAAAATGTTTTGGATTTCAGCAGTTTGGGGCCAAAATTTTTTGGGTTTTCAGGTGTTTGGTTTCTGGAAAAAAAGTTGAAAATTTCCATGGGGGAGGGGAGAAAAACATTTTCCAAGCAGTGCATCTAAGAACATTTCCTATTTGTTTTCTTTGAAACAGTTCCTTTGGCCTAAGCAATCTGACCTTCCAGCTGGAATCAAGAAACTCTTAGATAAAGGGTTCATGGAAAGAAGTGAGATGTAAGACCTGAGGGTTCCATTTGGATCTCAGGTCTGACCAACCTGATTGCCTTCTATGATGAGATATGGGGAAAGTGGTGGACGTGATATATCTTGACTTTAGCAAAGCTTTTGATATGGTCTCCCATGGTATTCTTGCCAGCAAGTTAAAAAAGTATGAATTGGATGAATGGACTATAAGGTGGATAGAAAGCTGGCTAGATCGTCGGGCTCAACGGGTAGTGATCAATGGCTCAATGTCTAGTTGGCAGGTGGTATCAAGTGGAGTGCCCCAGGGGTCGGTCCTGGGGCCGGTTTTGTTCAGCATCTTCATTAATGATCTGGATGATGGGATGGATTGCACCCTCAGCAAGTTCACAGATGACACTAAGATGGGGAGAAAGGTAGGTACGCTGGAGGATAGGGATAGGGTCCAGAGTGACCTAAACAAATTGGAGGAATGGGCCAAAAGAAATCTCATGAGGTTCAACAAGGAAAGTGCAGAATCCTGCACTTAGGACGGAAGAATCCCATGCCCTGCTACAGACTGGGGACCGACTGGCTAAGCAGCAGTTCTGCAGAAAAGGACCTGGGGATTACAGTGGATGAGAAGCTGGATATGAGTCAGCAGTGTGCTCTTGTTGCCAAGAAGGCTAATGGCATTTTGGGCTGCACTAATACGAGCATTGCCAGCAGATCGAAGGAAGTGATTATTCCCCTCTATTCAGCCCTGGTGTGGCCACATCTGGAATATTGTGACCAGTTTTGGGGTCCTCCCACTACAGAAAAGATGTGGACAAACTAAGAGAATCCAGTAGAGGGAAACGAGAATGACTAGGGGGCTGGGGCACATGACTTATGAGGAGAGGCTGAGGGAACTGGGCTTATTTAGTCTGCAGAAGAGAAGAGTGAGGGGGATTTGAGAGCAGCCTTCAACTACCTGAAGGGGGTTCCAAAGAGGATGGAGCTCGGCTGTTCTCAGTGGTGGCAGATGACAGAACAAGGAGCAATGGTCTCAAGTTGGAGTGGGGGAGGTCTAGGTTGGATATTAGGAAACACTACTTCACTAGGAGGGTGGTGAAGCACTGGAATGGGTTACCTAGGGAGGTGGTGGAATCTCCATTCTTAGAGGTTTTTAAGGCCCGGCTTGACAAAGCCCTGGCTGGGATGATATAGTTGGGGTTGGCCCTGCTTTGAGCAGGGGGTTGGACTAAATAACTTCCTGAGATCTCTTCAACCCTAATCTTCTATGATTCTATCACACGTGCCCTATAGCTCCATTCTCCTCTATGGACCAGATGACATCTCTCACAATGCACCATGGTGTCCCCACTTTCATGGTACTACTGCGGCCACAGTGTATGATGGGAAATGTAGTCCAGCTTGAAGCCCCGCCCACAGAAGAGAATGGGGGCATGAGGTATCCAAACTACAGCTCCCATGAGACATTTTAGTGGTATTTCCAAATTGAAAAGTTTTGGGTTTGGCTGTTTGGTTATTCAGTTTTTTAAATGAAAAGTCAATATTTTCCAAGAAAAACAGACACTTTTCACAGAAAAATTGTTTTGTTAAAAATACAATTTTCCATTGAAAGTTTTCACAGTAAATTTTTGACAAGTTATGTGGCTCCTTCCATTAGTTTTGGCAATGAAGATTAGACAAATCAGATTAGACATGCCATTAGACCAGGGGTCGGCAACCTACAGCACGCGTGCCAAACACCGATTTTCGGTGGCACGCCGCTGCCTGCCAGTCCCAGCCCCACTCGGCCCCCCCGCCCACCGCTCTCCCCTGCGGGGGCAGGAGGCAGAAGCTTGGTCCTGCGGCAGCCAAGCTCCCCCTCCCCCGCTTCTTCCCCCAACGTGGTGCGTTCCTGCCCCTCCTCCTCCCCCTCCCTCCGGGGAAGGGGGGCGGAGCCGAGCCGCAGCGTGCTCGCTGCTCCGTAGAGGAGACAGAGAAGAGGTAGGGACGGGGCCTTGGGGAAGCGGGTGGAACAGGGCATATCCCTTCCAGCCCCCTGCCCTGAGCCGCTCAGGGCAGGGGGCTGGGAGCACCCCCACAAGNCCTTAAATTAAAGTGAATAAATGAAGACTCGGCACACCACTTCTGAAAGGTTGCCTACCCCTGCATTAGACTATAGTTTCCCTCCATAAAAAAGCACCTTCCATTTACTTAGTTTGAAATATTTGCACATTCGTTTGCTTAAAGTTGGATCCCATTTAATCACTAAGGATGATTGCACAGTTGCCTTGAATAACTGTGTAGAACTTAACAAATATTGACAGCACAGCAGCATGAAAGACCTCCACACTCATTTTTCATTTGCATTTGATGTCTAAATGGGATTTTTTTACCCAGGAATCCACAGCTGTAAAGCTAGTGCCCTAGCTGATTGTACCACTAATCCATCCAGTTTGTTCTTAGAACATCTTGTAATATCCAGTCACACACAAATACAAGGCCTTTTCTTTATACTCACGTATATTCTTGCTCTGAGACTGAAAAAGTGCATCATAGAGAATCTGTATCCTTTCTGTAGCTCGCTGGCTGTTGTCTTTCTTATCCTCCAGCTGGATCACAGCTTTTTGGACACTTTGTTTGATCAGGAATTCAGTGTTGATCAGTTGCAGCTGGAAAAATATTTGGCAGAGCAATGCTATTGTCCCCATTGGGCAGATGGGAACTCAGACACGGAGACTAAGGTATTGACTCAGGGTCACACAGGAAGTCAACAGCAAAGCTACTATAGACCATCCTTCCTCTTCACTTTCATGGCCACCAGCAGAATAGCATCTGAGCTGCTCCCTGGCAATCTCTGTAGCAGTGTCGGGAGGCATGTGCCGCATCTCAGGGCTGCAGTTCCTGTATCTGTCTCACGTTGCCCCAGTATCTGAGCATCTCACAAACACGGATAAGTTTATCCCCATGAGGTTGGCAGTGCTATTCCCCCTCCCAGTCACAGGGGGGAGCTGAGGCCCAGGGACATTCAGTGACTTTCCCCAGGTCACACAGGAAGTCAGTGACAGAGCCAGAAATGGAACCCAGGGACCCCAGGACCTCATCTAGTCTGACCCCCTGCTCAAAGCAGGACCAATTCCCAACTAAATCAACTAAGTCCTGAAACTTACTCCTAGTGCCTTACCACAGGGCCAACTTTCCCACACCACTTAACAAGGGAGAATGGCTGATGATCTCCTCTAAAGCGCCAGGCGTGATGCCCTGCAACCTTTCCTCCCTTGGGCAGTGAAACCGGAGAAGCAAGGACCTCCCCAATTTGGACCTGTTATATTTGAATAGCTGAGACTGGATTTGATAGTTCTCACTTATGGCAGGCAAGATAAATAAGACACTTACATTTTCCTCTGGGAAGTAATTGGCTTTTTCAGCATCTTCAGGGGCAATAGAATCCTCTGGACAACCTTGAATGATGAGCAATTGCATGTTACTTATCTGTTGCATCAAAACCTTCAGATATTAGATACTTAAGGATTGGCAATAGCGTGATTACTGGGTAAAATCCAGGGCCGGCTCCAGCTTTTTTGCCGCCCCAAGCGGCAAAAAAAAAAAAAAAAAGCCAATCGGCGCCGCTTCGTTCTTCGGCAGCAATTCGGTGGCGAGTCCTTCAATCCCTCTCTTCCTCTTCGGCGGCACTTCGGCGGCAGCTCAAAGAGGAAGAGACGGACTGAGGGACCCACCGCCAAATTGCCGCCGAAGAGGGAACCAGAGGGGCTGCCGCCGGCGTGCCGCCGAAAGCCGCCGAAGTGCCACCCTAAGACCGCCCGGGAAGCCGCCCTTTCCCGTTTGCCGCCCCAGGCACCTGCTTGCTAGGCTGGTGCCTAGAGCCGGCCCTGGTCAAATCTGAGTCATACGTTGACCTGGGTATGTGGCTGGTCCTTTGGATCCGAAGAACCCTTTTTGATTAAACTGGTTTTAAATAACCACTCATCATTAACTCTAGTGATGCAACAAGGGCTGGCGTGCCTAAGGAGACTGCATTTCTGACTTCTTGTTAGCCCGTGTGGTGAGACTGAAGTTACTTTTGTGAGTGGTTTGGTATCTCTCATTGAAGAATAATCACAGATTTGGGGTGAGTCAGCCCCATTTCTCAGCAGTCTGGTATTCTCAGTTGTGACCCACTGAGGCACAGTGACAGCCGCTTCCAAGCGTGGCCCAGTGCGAAGGCGCCATTGCCGCCAGAGTAAACCCAACACTGCCTCTGACTCCTGTGCACGTGGACCCATGGACTGGATGACCCAGGCAGGAGCATTACGAGATTCCCTACCGCCCCCCTTACTTCTCTGTGTGGGTGTGTAGCTTAAATCAAAACTGAGTCCTCAGAGGGAATGAGCATGGAACACCACAGCTCCATTTGCACAGTCGCTTTTTAGCATACAGTGACGTCTCCTTATCTGATTAAACTTCAATCCACTGATGTTACCATCCCCTTATGGGACAGGGAAATGACAGAAGGTAAAACAACACATCAGAGATGGGTTTAAAGCAAGAAGTCGGTTACTTGTGTCGGTTCCCTGCTGGGTGCTGTTCATGAAAATCTCCGCGACTGTCATTTTGGAGAGTTGTCCCAGATTGGCTGCAAAGGTCTCGGGAGGCAGCAGGTCATCCAAGTGAACAGTGCGCCACTCACCTGCAGAGGCAGAAATGGAACAGACCCCAAAATGTCATTGAGTCACAGAGTTTAAGGCCAGAAGGGACCATTAGATCATCAGTCTGACCTCCTGTATAACACAGGCCATTACATTGCACCAAGTTACCCCTGTATTGAGCCCAATAACGTGCATATCTTTCCAGCCAGGCCTGTCATCTGGATTTGAAGATATCAAGGGATGGAGAATCCACCACTTCCCTTGATAGTTTGTTCCAGTGGTTCAGTCTCGCACTGTAAGGCATTTTCTCCGGCCTTCACATCATTTTTGTGTCTCTTCTCTGCACCTTCTCCAATTTTTAGCCTCCTTTTTAAAATGTAAATATTAGAACTGGATGCAGTATTCCAGTGTTTGCCTCACCAACGCCATATACAGAGGTAAAATCATCTCCCTACTGCTACTCACTCCTCCTGCTTATACATCCAAGGATTGCATTGGCCCTTGTTGTCACAGCATTGCACTGGGAGCGCATGTTGAGCTCCTTTGTCCACTGTGACCCCTAGATCCTTGCAGAGTCACTGCTTTCTCATATATCATCTGCCCGTCTGTCCGTGCGTGATTTTTATCATTTGGGGGAAAAGCTCGCTTTCATGAACATCCAGCACCACCAGCCTTTTCCTCTAAGAGTTCTCAACTAGAACTAACAGAATTTTTTTTTAATTTTTGACATTTCTGTGACATTTTTCATCAAAACTTCAAATTTTGATCAAAAACGGGGGTGGGGAATTCCCAACAAAAAGAACCAGCTTTCCTTGGAAAAATTATTGTTTTTGTTGAAATTCCAGTTTTTGGTTGAATTTTGATAGCTCTCCCTCATGTGACTTAGGGACACAAGTTCCATGGAAACAGGACTTATGCTTCTAAGTCACTTAGGCCCAGATCTTTAAAGTTATTTAGGTGTTGCTGTGCTCAGCATTGCAACACCTAACTGATTTGGGAGCCTCAGTCTCAATTTCAAACGTGATTTAAGCACCTAAATCCCATTGACTGTAAATGGGATTTTGGCTCCTAAGGGCCTAAATCCCTTTTGAAAATGGGACTGAGATGGTGCAATGCTGAGCACAGCAATGCCTAAATAATAAAAATCGGGGCCTTACGTGCTACGGAAAATTC
Organism: Platysternon megacephalum; assembly: GCA_003942145.1. Lineage (NCBI taxonomy): Eukaryota > Metazoa > Chordata > Testudines > Platysternidae > Platysternon > Platysternon megacephalum. Next base: position 397,898 of record QXTE01000428.1, read on the forward strand.
CACCCTAAAACAGTGATTAAAACAGTTCAAATGATTCAAATGTTGCAATAATGTTAATGATCCCTCTTGCTTTCCTCTTCTTTCAAGCCTTTCCAAATCAAGGCACGTTCTTACCAGCACTGAATGCCAGGTAGCTGCACCCCCCGAGTATCCTTGGGACTTTGGTTATGATGACGACGTGTGATGGACTGGTCGTTCCTGGTTTTCTTCTCTCATCCACTATGCAGTACCTGAAAACACAACAGAAGTAAGATTCAGAGCTTCATACATCTTCAGGTCAGAAGAGACCTTCTGACCATCCAGTCTGACCTCCTGCATGATAGCACAGATGAAAGAATCTCACTTGGTGATTCCTGAATCCAGCCTAACAACTTCTCTGTGAGCTAGAGTGAAGTTTTTAGAAAGAGACACCCAGCCATGATTTACAGACTCCCAGTGATGGAGATTCACCCCATCGCTAGGTGAGCTGTTCCAATGGCTAATTTCCCTCCCTGTCAACAATTAGTTCTAGTCTGAATTTGTCTCATTTCAAAGCTCCTGGACACTGGATCTCGTTCTGCCTTTTTTTGCCCTCAGAAATCTCCTCCCCATGTAGGTCCTTTAGGCCGCGATCAAGACAGAAGATGTGTTATTTGTCTCTCCGTCAGTCTCTTCCCTCTGGGTGAAATCCTGATATCCTGGAGTCAATGGCAAAGCTCCCATTGACTTCTGTGAAGCCAGGATTTCACCCTGTTTCCATTCTCCACTGTAACGTCTGAGAGTAAGGCTATGTCTATGCTTAAACTGCTACCGTTGTAGCGCTTCAGTGTAGACACTCACTGCAGCAATGGGAGGGGCTCTCCTGTCGCTATAGGTAATCCACCTCCCCAAGAGGCGGTAGCTAGTTTGACAGAAGCAGTCTTCCATCAACCTACTACTGTCTACACTGGGACTTAGGTTGGCTTAACTATATCCCTCAGGGGAGTGAGTTTTTCACACCCCTGAGGACTTGTAGTTAGGTTGATCTAAATTTTAGACCAGCCTTGAGTCTGCTTTTGACTTTTTGCCATTATATGAGGTGATACCAGCACAATCAGCCGTCCCTGCTGTTTGCAATGGGTACTGACTGTTGCCAACTCTGGTGATTTTTCTCCACGCCCCAGTTCCCAAAACGGCTGGATTATGGGAAAACCTGCTTTTGTTTAAGGTTGGGTGCTGAACTGGCCTCCGAGATTCTTTTGACAGCCTTATTTTTCCCATTCAGCCTCCCTCAGACACTGCAATGGAGTGGAGGGCTGGAAATTCCATCAGCAGGAAGATCTACTAGCATAGAACTAACATGGTTATTTTATAAGGCCCCGATTCAGCAAATCGCTGAAGCACGTGCTTAATTCCTCCACTGTACTGGGACCTAAAATGATAAGAAAAGCTGCTTACTTTGCACAGGCGAGAAGCCTTTTGCTGCTCTGCGGCTCGTCAAAGTTGAACTGGACAAAAAGCAGTTTCTCTTCTGTCGATTCTCTGAAGAACTTACTGCACATGATGAAAAAGTCTCTTTAGATACTTTAAAAAAAATCACACTGAAGACATAAAAAAAAAATCACATACAAGACTAAACAACAAGAAAAGAAGTAGGACCAAAAAAACTCATTACCTAAGTTCCTGGCGGAATGCATGTTCTGTATCAAACTGACTTAGAAAAAGACAGCGGATTTTATTTTGGAGGTTCAGTCTCTTTCTTACCACTTCCAAATCTCTCTGGTTTAGAAGTCTTGCATGTGTAGAAACCTATGAAAAAGAAGTCAATTTAGGCAAGATTTTTGCGCCTGATTTTGCTATTGTAAAGACATAGGAAAACTGCAATAAAAATAATTCCTTATAGGACTTTACTGCCCAATAGAACTGATGTGAAAATGTTTTTTTTCCCTCTCATAGAAAATGTTGATTTTTTTGTTGAAAAACCAGAGCCACGAACCACCCCATTTCCTGCAGCACAGCGCTCCCTAGCACTGCACTGGGGCAATAGGAGCAGTGGGGGCAAGAAACCAAACTGGTTTTAAGAGGCAACTTAATAAATTTATGAAGGGAATTATCTGACGGAGTTGCCTATGTGAGCAAGGATGGAACTAGATGTTCCAGAAGGTCCCTTCCATGCTGATGTTCTTATATATAGAACTAACCTCTTAGTTTCTCAAAACCACAACCTTTTTACCTGTAATGACAAAGTCAAAGAACCTAGACAAACTCTGCTCTGTAGAAAGACTGAAGGAGTGGGATTGTTACCACAGAAAGGAGATGAATAAAAGGGGGCTGGATCCAAATCTTTAAAGTACTCACTGTTCTAGAGAAGGGAGATAAGGAGCATCTGTTCTCCCTGTCTCATAACACAGTAACAAGGGGACAGTCAATGAAAATAAAAGGTGGGGAATTCAAAACTGATAAAAAGAAATCATTTTTCACGCATGTAATTAGACTGTGGAACTCACTGCCGCAAGAATTTGTTGAAGCCAAGAACTTCAGTTCATAGATTCTAAGGCCAGAAGTGACCATTTAGTCTGGCCTCCTGTCTAACAGAGGCTATAGGATTTCCCCAAAACAATTCCTGTTTGAAGCAGAATAGAACTTTTAAAAAAATCCAGCCTCGATGTTAAGACTGCCACTAATAGAGTCCAAACACAGCCCTTGGTAAGTTATTCCAATAGTTAATTATCCTCACTATTAAAAATGTATGCTTCATTTCCAATCTGAATTTTGTCTTGCTTCAACTTCCAGCCATGGGATCATGTTATACCTAGCAGACTGAAGGGCCCATTATCAAATATTTGTTCCCACTTATAGACTGTCAGCAAGTCAGCTTTAGACCTTCTCTTTGTTAAGCTAAATAGATCGAGCTCCTTGAATCTCTCGCTATACGGCTTGTGTTCTAATCCTTTAATGATTCTTATGACTCTTCTCTGAACCCTCTCCAATTTATCAACATCCTTCCCACGTGTTTGTACAGTGCCTAGCATAATGGGGCTCCGATTGTGACTGGGGTCTATCGGTGCTACCTCAATATGAATGATTAGTAGTCGTCTAATACTGTATTTTCAGGGGTGCTGTGCACCTGCAGCTATCATGGAAACCAACTGGAGTTCTGGTTGCCCCCACCTCTGAGAATCTGAAATAAAACATCTCACCTCCAGGCACAGTCCATTGGTGCCATCTGCATTTGACTCTTGATTCACTGCCCCCCACAGAATGTCAATCAGGCCATTGTGCTTCTGCTTTCCAAAATACAGGTCCTGAATCTGCTCCGCATCCTCCAGCGGAGAATATTTGAGGCGCAGGATGGAATCAGGGGTTGCACACTCGATGAGTTTGCTTTTAGAAGCTGAGAGGACTGACTCTTCATCGGGCAGACAGATCCCCTGACGTCCACTCGGAGAGCACTGCAGAACAACAGTGGCAGAAGTGTCATCACTGAAACCAATGAAAACATCACGCTCCTGGGGAGCCAGGTCTGCCGGCATCGTGCAGCAGAAGTCCGTGTTCTTGATGGTGACAAATAACTTGGCCCATTCATCCAGCTCCATCCTTAGGTCCTTCTGCTGCCAGTGCAGAATGGTGTTCATCTCCAAGCAATGCTTCTCCAGCCTGTTCAGCAGCGGGGTGGGGAACTGCGTGTAAACCACGTTCTTCTCCTCAATCACAATCAACCTAAACTCCTCCTTCACGCGGCACTTAACCCTGTGAGTTCCAAGGCCAAGGTCGACATAATAGTTTCCTCCTAACCTGACGAAGCACTGGTTCAGCGCATCATAAAGGCTTTCATACAGGTTGTGAATGTTTAAGAGAATGACGGGCCTGCCTGTCTCCATGCAGATTTTCACTCTGTTAACAGACCGACACACTTGTGAATATTCTTGGTCCCGTGGGAAACCCGAGCCAAATATAATATCACAGTTCTCTATGTCCATGAGTTTGGTCATCTGTATGATCTGGAAAGCCGCGTGGTTTGTTGTTAACAGCAACAAGTATCTAGATACAAACCCCATCTGTTTCTTGTCTAAATTTTCCTTTAACAAATTAACTGTATGGCTGGTTTCTAAGTTGGAAGGCAGAGAGATGGGTGAGCACTTTCTGAACAGCTCTAAAGGATTCAGATCTTTTGAACCTCCGAAGTTTCTCAGAATTGCTTTTGCAATGGGCTGTTCTTCTTGAGAGATGCTTTTTATTTTCTTGGCGTAGGACAGTATCATTTTGATGAGGCTGTAGAAGTCACGGAGCCCAAAAAATTCCATGGACTGTTCCTTTAACACCTTACAATAGAAGTCAGCCAGGGAGGGGAACAAATGCTCAATCTTGGTAACATGCTTCTCATCAGCACAGATCCCCTTGGCCGTCTTTACCAACTCGTCTTTGTTGAGGTCGGTCCGGAACACAAGGAGGCCCCGGTTCATTTTAGCAGGGTCCAGGGCCCAGTTCGAAATGCCAACAAAGCCGACTTTTTTGTACGGTTCTGGGGCTTCATCATCAACGCAACCATCTTCAAGAAGAGGGTGCAGTGTCTTCAGGGGCATCTCAGGTGAGTCTTCTGCAAGGCCTATCTCATCCAGGATAACCACAGAGGCAAACTCCTCCAGTTTCTGGCCCCGTTGGAACTGTGCACATTGCTTGAAAGTGGAGATGATTCCTTCTGGCTTGGAATGAGGGCTGCACTGGAATGACACCAGCTGGACCTGCTTGCACCGTTTGAACAATTCTGTTTTAGATAATCTGCCCTGCATTGCATCAGCAGCTATGGTCTTAGACAGGGATTTGGAGCTACCTGGCTTCCCGACAAGGAAGAGCGGCACTCTCAGGTCCATGCATATGACCATCATGAAGATGTTTTCCCTTAGGGCATCGTTCCGTGCTGTCGTCTTGGGAACAGAGAGGTTATCCAGAAACACCTCTTGGCAAAGTACAATCTCTTGCTGAAGCAGGGATTCAGGCACAGAGAAGCATTTCGCTATCTCTTTCAGATAATCTTGGCGACTCTCGAGAGATACATAATAGCAAACCCCAACTGCAAGAACCAGAGATCTCTGTGCTGCATTTAATGCAGATATCTGATCTTTCTCACACCCCTTTGCAAGGGCATGAATGGATGGGTCATAGTCCTTTGACTGTTGAGTCTTACTCTTTTTTTCGTCGATAAGGGGAAAAAGCAGGTCTCTTAAGTTATAAAACCACAGCAGCACCTCCATGCAGCGCTCTATGTCCCGGAGACTGGCGATTCTGCATTCCTCTTTCTTTTCTTTTAAAAACTTCTGGGAGGTGGAAATGACAGAGGTAAAAACGTCCATGTTCTCGTTGGGAAGCTTGTTTTTCACAATGGATTTAACAATCTGTCTGATGTACAGACTCTGAGTCTTTTCATTTAGTTCCCCAAAGTCCCAGACAAGAGGCAACATGCTCGGTGGAAGAGGCTGCACCCGATACACCAGCTGCCTCAAAGGGATGAAGCCCAGCTTTTCTAGGGTGTCTTCACTCCGAACTCTGTACCCCAAGCCAGCTTTCTCTAGCTTCTCAATGGTTTCCTGGGTGTGCCTTTTGTAAGGGTTGCAAGCAGCCACCACTTTTAAGCGGGTGGTGGAGATTGGCTCTCCATTCACACTCTGGTCACACAGGACCTCTTTAATTGCAAACACGGCTTCGGTGGTGTTGGCTTCATCAAAGAACAGCACCGTGTCCATGTTGTGTGTCTCTTCATTGAAGCGCGCCAGCTCGATGGCTTCCTTGACTTTCTGGTGGATGATTTTGGAGCTGGTGCCTCCATGAACACGCACCAGCATCATATTCTGAACATCCTTTCCTGCTCTCTGCAAGCTGCACATAAACTGCACCAACTTGGTCTTCCCGCAGCCTGTTTCGCCCATGACGATCACGGGGATCCCACATTGGAACCTCAGGTGAATGGCCAGCATTTTCATGGTATTGTCCAGGGTCAGTTGGTAGGATTCATCTGGGTCTTGGGAGCTTCTCACACCGAATACGCTGCGGAGAGTTTCTAGCTGCTTTTGTCTGGACAGATCTTCAAACTTTTTATTGAAAGGGACTTTCTGAGCCTCAAGGGTGCGATATAAATGTCGGTCAATAACCTTCTTCTCTAGAACAGCCTGTGAATGTGCGTCAACAGCATCAAAACTCCGATTGATATGGAAACCCAAGAACTCCATGGAGTGGTTGTCAGCATGGAAAATTATGTAGGGGTGAGACTCTTGCTCCCACTTGCGTCTTAACTGGTACCCTCTCAATACACTGTCCTCATCCATTTTCTCCTCCTCACTGGGTGAGCTTTCATCTGCCATGGCTAGGGAAGGCAATGCAAAGTCCTTGGACATGGTGATCATAAATTTTATCACAAACGCCTTGAACCCCTGAAATCCCTCTTCCAGTAATTCGCTGCTGCAGAACACTGAGTTTTCACACTTCATCAGCTGGAGGTTTAGGAAGCGCGTGAAGTTGCTGAGCTCAGTCCAGGAAGGGTTCTTTCTCCCGCAGGACTCCAACAAGAGCCTCAGACACTCTTCCTGGGTCCCTTCAACCCTCCCAGGGGTGAAACAGAACCTGTCAAGATCGGCCTTTCGCTGGTATCTGCTGATGTATTGGAATGACCTTTGGAAGGCATCACCCCTGAACGTGTCACTGTCCAGAAGCTGCTGTTCCACTTCAGCAGCAGCTCCAGAACTGTTGTTTTTAAGCATCTCGAGTACTTCTACTGGTGATATGCATTTCACAGCTGGAAGGAGACCTAGAAATGCTTTCTCCATTTCACTGGTCATCTAAAAGCCAAATGACAAGGAGTTAAAGCTTTATAAACACTGAAGTTACCCAAACAAACTGAAGAAATCATCTACACATTGACACTAATATTATTCATGAGGACATGGCTTAATGAGCAGAGCACAAAGAATTTGGATAAGGTAGCACCATGTTACACAGTGCAAATCATTCACTGACACAGCCAAATTTAGATTTATGAAGTAACTTACCTAATCCTCAAATATACATGATACCATCTCATCTTTCTAGATGATAGTGTTTCATTCACAGGACTTTAAAGATGAGAAGTAGCCAATTTTAGGTAAACTATAAGCCCTGCTATGAAAAAAGCCTTACTCTAATATAGTCCAATGGTCTTGCCTCTTGCACACTTCTGTGTGTAGTTGATCATAGAATCATAGAATCATAGAACTTGAGATCAGAAGGGACCATTATGATCATCTAGTCTGACCTCCTGCATGATGCAGGCCACAAAAGTTGACCCACCCACCCCTGAAATAACTCTCACCCTTCACTCAGCTGTTGAAGTCCCCAAATCCTGATTTGGTGACTTCAAGCAGCAGATAATCCTCTAGCAAACAACCCCTGCCCCATGCTCGGAGGAAGGCGAAAAACCTCCAGGGCCTCTGCCAATCTACCCCGGAGGAAAATTCCTTCCCGACCCCAAATATGGCGATCAGCTGAACCCCGAGCATGTGGCCAATATTCTCTATCCTGACACTTAGGAAAAGACTCCCAATATCCCAACATTTAAAATCGGTACTAACTCCCAGG
>QXTE01000428.1:406244-434132 GCA_003942145.1 Platysternon megacephalum
GGGACCATTATGATCATCTAGTCTGACCTCCTGCATGATGCAGGCCACAAAAGTTGACCCACCCACCCCTGAAATAACTCTCACCCTTGACTCAGCTGTTGAAGTCCCCAAATCCTGATTTGGCGACTTCAAGCAGCAGATAATCCTCTAGCAAACGACCCCTGCCCCATGCTCGGAGGAAGGCGAAAAACCTCCAGGGCCTCTGCCAATCTACCCCGGAGGAAAATTCCTTCCCGACCCCAAATATGGCGATCAGCTGAACCCCGAGCATGTGGCCAATATTCTCCATCCTGACACTTAGGAAAAGACTCCCAATATCCCAACATTTAAAATCGGTACTAACTCCCAGGTGGCACATTATTGACCTATTGAGTAAATCAAGTTATCCTATCAGATCATCCCTTCCATAAACTTATCAAGCTTAGTCTTAAAGCCGGAGAGGTCTTTCGCCCCCACTATGTCCCTCGGCAGGCCATTCCAGTATTTCACTCCTCTGACGGTCAGAAACCTTCGCCTAATTTCAAGCTCTAAACAAGCTAAGAACCAATCTTGGGGTCTGATTTTCCATTGGTTGGCACCTTGTGCTGTCATTTGTACAACATTATTAGATCAGAATGGTAGCATCATGTAGGTATAAACAGCTTCACAAGATTCAAGGCAGGCTGCTTAACTGTAACATATATATATATACACACACAATGTGACCAACCTAATGCGCCTCTGGATACTGACTAGAGTTGGCCAAATTTTTTGACTGAAAAAATTTCCTGAAAGAAAATGTGGTTTCACTGAAATTTTCTGCAGGAAAGGGTCGATTTTGATTGCATTTTGATTACATTTTTCAATTTTCCATAAAAAAACAAACATTTTTTGTGTCGAATCACATGTCAAAAAATGGTTTTGATTTGGTAATGTTAAAATGAAAAAAATTCCTTTTGACATGTCTGAACATTTTCTTTCAGTCAAAAATGTTGCCATTTTTCATTTTGATATTTCTGAATCAAAACTTTTCAGAACTTTCCAAAGTTAGGATAAAAAGTTGAAAGAGCAGATTTTTCCACAGGATGGAAGTTCCATTTTCCAAACAGCTCTAGTACTGACAATATGTGTCTCCTCCAACAGCAATGATTTTATACAGCTCACTCATTTTCTCTATTTTTGGATGGTACAATACTGGCCAAAGAGTTGTAGTTCCATCAAGGTCTTCTCACTTTGAATTTTAACATGCTGCTATCACATGCATGTTGCTAGATTCCAGAGAAAACCTGCCATTCACTAACACTTGGAGAATACCTCTTGTTTTCTTGTGCTGCTTATGCCTTTTCCTCTCACCAGGTATTCAATCAAATAAAGATGGGACTCTCTGCACTTCCAGACCATGCCATCAGGGCTTTGGATGTGTCTCAGAATGCACAGTTCAACCAGTAACTTGAAAAGACCCTTCGAGACCTGTCAGGAAAGATGCAGGGCTGGTCAGTTTTGCGTCATCAAAATGTCAACTGTTCATTGCTTCCCATTGTTACTAAACTTTCTAAGTTATTGAAGACCCAATAAATCAACGAGAAGAGATGCTCAATGAAAGTACACCCCAGGTAGAACCTCAGCTGGAGTAAAACAGGCATAGCGCCATTGACTTCAAGCAAGCTACACCGATTTACACCAGCCAAGGATTTGACCCATTGTGTGGTCTCCCTGCTGATGTGACAGAAAATGCTGGGCTGTCGCTGTGCCAGTGACAGAGACAATGGAAATACAAAGAGATTTGCTGGCATTGTGACAGAGTAGCAGGTGCTGGGACACTGCACAGTGATGCAGAGTTAAAATCTACTGTGAGCATCATCTTCTTCTGGCATCACAAGCCAGGTGGGTAGAGTTTGGTTTGTGGTGGAACTTCTGGTAAGACAACTACATTTTTGTGACACCCCTGTTCACAGTTTAACCCTTTGTTACAGAAATTGGATGGTACTAACTGCTTTCCATAACTACCAGTGGAAGGAGTTTACTTATCTGACACTGAAAGGCACATTCACACTTTGAATGAGAGAATCCATCTTCACTGTATATCATGGCATGGAGATTGCGCTCGGTAAAGAGACACTTACCACAGGGGATACGTCAATATGGAAGATCCTGGGCCCGGCCTCAGTTGGTTTCTGTTCCAGTGAGCGAAGCTCCTCCAGGAGAAATCCAAAATCTATTTCCGACTCTGTCAGCCTAATGGTTTTGTGTCTCAGCCCCGCATTCTCTGGTCGGGTTTTGGCTTTTCTGGTGGTATTTGCTACAAACAAAGACTTCCCTAAAATGAGAGAGAAGGTCAAGATTCAATTTCTACAGTGCTCTGCCTTCTCATATTCTGTCTTTATGTTTCCATTTCTTCACCTGAAGCAAAGAAGGCCTGATCCCCAGCTGGTGTAAATCAGCCATAGCTCCATTGGCGTCAGATCCCCAGCTAGTATAAATGGGCATAAGCCAGCTGGAGTCAATGGTGCAGATCCCCAGCTGGTTTGAATGGGTGTAGCGCCATTGGAGTGAGTGGAGCTATGCTCATGTACACAGGCTGAAGATCTGGCCTTTTTATATAATTTTTCCTCAGCTGGGGAGCTAAAAGAAGTTTCTACACTAGAGAAATCTCACCTCCGCTCCACAGGCCAGGCATGGTACAACTTGCTGTAACTTGAGCTTTCTAAATGGTAAAGGCCCAGTGACTGTGGGACCAGATCAGGTTCTGAATCCCCACCCCCTCAATAAAGAGCATAAAGCAGAGCTAAAACTGAGGGCAGATTTTCTGCTCCACTCTGATGTAGATTCTCTTCAGCTGGCTCCTTAGCCAGCCCCTGCAGCCCCAGAGCCAAGTCTGGACCCAACAGCTTATTTGTTTAACAGTGTCAAAAGATACACAGGAGCCTCACAGGGAAAGTGTGCCCATAGCTACACCTCTAGCTAGACCTTGACCCCCATGTGTAGGCCATGGGTCTACCTGTTCCCTATGTTCTCTGGGGCACCATGAGAGGAGCTGGGACAGAGAAGACTGATTCTGCTCCATCTCCCAGTGCATAAGGGCTAAGCAGAATCTAGCCCTTAATCTGTATTCAATTCATACTCATCAGGACAATGATAATCCAGATTAAATCTCTACTAAAACCTACCCATGCCAGCTCGCTCTGAAAATACAAACTTCACGTTCTGTTGAAAGGGTTCTTCAAAGACCTGAGCAACAGGTGCCACCCCACTGGGCACTCTCAGATGTGTCTTCAGGTATTTCTGAATGTCTACTCCCGAATCACAGGAAAAGGAGACTTTGTATGTGTCGAAGGCCGTCATAACATAAGAATTGTGAGCTTTGGCGTCACAGAAGATAAGAAACCTGTAATCCACATTGCTACAAGATTGTGCGAAGCGGAAGAAGAGGGACTCCAGCTGTTTGGAGACTTTGTAAACTAATTTTTCTGCACCAAGCAAGCAATAGATCTTTTTGTGTCTGGAGTCTGGGGAAAGAGCTCTCCTCACAATCAGCTCAATGTCTTCTTCCTCTGTCTCAGGGGTACAGACCAGCACCTCATCATACGTTGGAAGAGGTGCCCCCTCGGAGTGCCTATAGACGGACAGCAAGGAGGGTAACATCTGCTCTTCTTTACATGTGACAAGGCAAGGCTTCCCTGCTTCCAACCCTACTGGTAAATTTCTCTCCATGTGAGCGGTTTCAGGAGGCGTCAGGTATTTCAGCATTTCACCGAAAACATCCAGGCTGATGTATTTGTCCGACACCAGGCCGGTGAGCTTGCTGCAGTAAGCGTTCCAGAGCAAATGCACCTTGGCGTGGATAGACGGCAAACTCTCAAAGGAAGTGGCCAGTTCATCTTTCGCGAGGCTTTGGAAGGTGGATGGATCCTCATCTCTGTTCCTGTTTTTAAACTTCATGGACTTCTGCAGAAAGGCGTCTCTCTGCTCGTCGTATAATTTGCTCTGCTCTTCAATCTTTTCCTCTTCATCAGCATAGTCTAAGGCGAATTCCATGAGCATTTGCTCAGTGATGGCTGAGTTTGGCAGATAACTCTGCAGAGCTGCCTTACCCACTGATTCATCATACCCAGACTCAACCAGACCTTGGATGAGCTGAGGAAATTTAACAATGTAGTCATTCCAGGACACAGACTGATCATCTTTCTCAGATATATCAACAGATTCTGCAGGAGTTTCAAGTGCTCTCTTTAATGCCTCTCTGATATCCTCTGCTTTAACATCATGCTTGAAAACAGAAAGCATATTGAGAACCTGCGGGTCTGTTTGTCCTTCATGCAGTTGGGCTAACTTGCTACACAAGTAGAAGAGTTGGCGTGCAGTGAACATGTTTAGATGGCAATAATTGTTCCTTTGAGTCTCCAGATATTTTTTCCACTCTACAAGGCAATGCTCCATGACTTTGCAAATGCCGTCTAATTCTTCCAGAATGGGTTTATTGCTCTGAACAAGGATTCCGGCTATTCCAAACTCAGCATAGATTGTTACTTTGCGTTTGGGGTCACAATAAATTTCAGCTTTCCAGTCTATGAAAAGGATGTTGCCAACGCTGAGAAGTTGCAAGTAGAGCTTCCCAACCATTTCAATTTTTTCCAGGATCTGTATTGTGTCAAATACACAATGGGAAAATAGAATTTATAAAATACTGCTTGTTTTCAAGATCATTAGGGCACTATGAATGTTATACTTTCTTTTAAGGACCTTTACAACTTAACCTCAGTAATTTGAATCATTTGATTAAGTGAGGATTCGTCTTGGGACACCCAACTTCTCTCTTTTTACATCAGGTAACCAGAACGCTGACATGAAAAGGATCCGCTTTCTGTGGAATATTTTGATTTTTCATCAAAAACCTAAATATCTGGAAATCACAATATTTCCATTTGGATATCCTTCTACAGTGCCTCATGGGAGTTGTAGTTCAGTTGTTGTCTCATGTCCCCGTTCTCCTCTATGGGCTGGGCTCCTCAGTGGGTCATCATCTTCCATGATGCAACCATTTCTCCTTGCCATGGCAGGTGCATCATGGGAGATGTAGTCCAAGAAGGGAGCCCAACCTATAGAGGAGAATGGGAACACGAGTCACCCAAACTACAACTCGCATGAGACAGTACAGTGGCATTTCGAGAGGAAGGATGGTTCAGTGGTTTGGGCACTAGCCTAGGACTTAAAGACCCAGGTGCAATTCCCTGGTGTACCTCAGACTTTCAGTGTGACCTTCGGCAAACCATTCAGCCTCTCAGTTCCCTCTCTGTACAATGGGGATAACTGCCCTGCCTCACAGGAGAGTTTTGAGGATAAATATATTAAAAACTACATTCTTTAAGATCTACTGATTAAAAGGTTCTATATATTATTTCAGAATCAAAATATTTGGGTTTTCAGCTGAAAATTTTTGGTTTTTGATTTTTCACCAAAAAGTCAAACTTTTCCCTGAAAATTTTCAATGAAAACAATTCCCCCTCCCATTTTTGTTGAAATTTTCCATGAGGAAAAAATTGTTTTTCCACCAGCTCCACTCAAGAATCTCTGCTGATCTCAACACAACACTAAGGTAACTTCTAAGATAGCCCCAGACGCAACCTTTTAGGGCCTAATTTTGGTAGGTGCTGAGCATGGACTACACAACGGAGTTAGTGACAACTAAAGGTGGGAAAAGAAACATTTTGGCTGAAGCTTTTTTCACCAAAAAAAGCACTTTCAGGTCAACTAAAACCTTCCATGAATTCATGTCAAATTCGTCAAATTGTTTTGGTCAATCCCCCCGCAAAAAACCCTAACCCGAATTCCAAAAAATTTGAAACATTTTGTTTAGATATTTTCTAAATGAAACTTTTCTATTTTTCAATTCAAAACAACTTTTTGTTTTGAAATTAACTTATTGAAACATCCCATTTTTATATTTTTGAAACAAAAAGTTCCAATTTTTTACTTCCAAAAGACTTTTTGTTTTGAAATTTAACTTAATTTACACTAAAAAAATGAAAATGAAAAAGATAAAAATCAGAACAAATTGTTTTGTCAGTATTGCAAGAATACATTTTAATTGACCTGAACTTAAAAAATGCTTTGGATTTTCAGTTAGTAAAAAATTTTAACATTTTGACTTTTTGTCCCAATTCCTGTAGGGAAAATTTTTTCAAAAATGTTAAAAATTCTCACGGGATGGGAAAATTACTTCCCACCCAGCCCTCCTCCCATGTTCCCCCAGCTTCCTGCTGGCAGCCTCAGAGCTGCACCCGGTCTATGGCAATTCTGAGTTTGTGTTTTGAAAATTTAATTTCATCTGACATTTCCTTTGTTGTTGTTGTTGTTGTTGTTCCTATTTGGCAGGAAAACAAATGTGAAAATATTGGAATTTCTCGTGGAATGGAAATTCCGAGTTTTGACCAGCTTTAGTTCCTACCTTGGCCCCCTAACACTGAACTAAAGGCATGAGACAGTCTCCTCCAAAACATCAGTTCTGCATCAGGAAGGCATGTTGCTGGAGAAATGGAGCGTCCCATCAAAAGGGAAACACAAATACAAAGTCACATTTCCTGGTTAATGCAGCGATCGGGATTTACCTCCAGGAACCTGTTCACCTCTTCTCTGCCCTGCTCAGCCTTTGTGGCTATCAGCATGAGCTTGTTCTGCAGCTCAGTGAGCTGAGCCAGGCCGTACGTTCTAGAGTCCGTCTTCTCTGTCTGGTCTCCTTGAGCAGCCTTTTCCGCGACGTCCCCTGGGATTTGCAGTGAAATGCAATTATCCAGAGAAGGCTGGAAAACAGAGTTAAGAAAGATAAATGCTGCTGTGTCTTTATTCTGTGGCACCAACACATGCACCCATCAAAGCATTTCAGAATCTGTTATTCTGCAAGGGTTTTAATCTTAGAAATGTATTCATTTCATTTTACCAGTGCAAGACAGTAAATGGGGAAGAATCATTCTAGATCTTTGAAGGTATTATGTACAGCGGACCAAAGATATGCAGAAGCAAAATGAATTATTTGGGGAGATTTTTTGGGAACAACTTGAAACATCTTAAAGGAGCCTGATTTTCAGACATATCCAAGCGCCCATTGTTAAGGTGCTTCCAATTGGATATTCAAAATCATTGGCCGCTTCTGAAAATCATGGCCAGATTCCAACTCTTGGGTCTCGAGCTTCTAGTATGAACCAGGCCTGAATGGGGCAAAGGGATGATCGTAAGTCTGTAGACTCAGTGACTAGTGATTTTGGGGGCCCAGTGTGGCTCCTTTTAAAAGAGGTTGATTTTCAGACAGTGCCGAGCTCCTGTTATGTTCATGGCACACACAGAGCAGTTAAATAAATATATAAAATACTCTTGCTGGAAGTTTGCATCATGACACTACTTTATTTCTTAGAATTCATAACAATAACATGCAAGGATCCCAACAGAGAGAGAGAGAGAACAGGCTGTTCCCTAAGGCAGAGAGGCACAGTTCACTCCACCTTGTTCCAGGCTGGCTCTTTCCAGACTGACTCTGATCACGTTTCCCTAGAGCCTGCAAGCAGGATCAGGAAAAACTTAACTTTTAAAGTGACAGCCTCCCATTTTAACTGAGCTTTTAATATACCACAGCCCCCACCCTTGAAAACCAGGCCTCTTTAAGGCAGCTCAATTTGGGCAGCCAGGATCACTTTGAAAATGTGCTGCTGAACTTTTACCTTGAATTTCTGAGGTGTGGAGATGATAAAAATCCCGTTGCCATTGATGGCCCTGGCCTGCGACATCGAGGAGCGCTCCACAGACCCATGACAATCATGGACCATTTGCAGCCACTCTCTGTTGTGACAGGAATCTTTCTATTTAAAAAAAATTAATGCATTAGTTCCTGAAGAAGGAATAAAGCTACACACACCAGAACGCTATAGCGTCGCTCGCTGAGATACCTGTAGTACCCAATGACTGTAGCGTTCGCTCCCCTCACAACCTCCCTGAGAGAAAGAGTTAGTATCATTTCCATTGGCAAAGATGGCAAAGGAAGTGGTGGCACATAGGAGTTCTGAAGGGCACAAATGATAGACAGAAACACATTTTGTGTAAGGGGCTAGAGGAATACTGAGGTAACATTATACATAACTATTGCACTCCTCTTTTTCCTTCACCTCAGCTTAACTCTCTGCCAAAGTTTTCTCTTTTCAGCATGTCATTTAAAAAAAAAGGATGACACCACATTAAACCTACCACTCTCCTAGTGAGGATACAGTTAAATCGATGTAATTGTGCTTATACCAGCATAGCTACTCCTGTATTGGAAGGGGAATAAGTGTAGGGCACCAGTATAACTATGCCCATGCTAGGGGCTATGCTGAGTTAAATATTTTGGTTAAAAAAAAAATCACACCCGTGACTGAAACAATTATACAGAACAAAAACGGTGTGGAGAGCAAGGGTATCATTTTCAAGGGACCAAACGCCTAAGTGCCATTTTCAAAAGAGACTTAAGCACTTAGGTCTAGAGCTGAATGAATAATTGATTTTTTTTTATTTGGTTAAGAGAGGAGGAAGGGGCAGCAAACTGAAAAATCCAAATCCAAATTCAGTTCAGTTCAATTCAAACCAAAATTGAATTTTTGTTGTCACTGTGACAGAATGTACCCGTGTCCATACTCTACACACTATTGTAATAATCTTTCTACAAAGGATGCCTTGTGATGTATCATCTGAAAACTCATAATTTGCAGGTCAATATTCTCCTAATAAAATATGTGTGGCAACACTGTATGTGAAGTTACAAGATTTCATTATATAATGTTATTAATATATGTTCCAAACCACAGCAGAAGTTGGCAAACAGGCCTGTCTCAAACAAAGGAATGGGTGCTCTGTTTAATTTGCATTTCAGTGGTAAAGAGAGTCATCAAGCAGGAAGGGTAGACATAAAAACCTCAAGCAGGTGAGGGAAAAAAGCAGGAAACATCCTTCTCCATACACTCTTTGTCTCCTGAATCTCCACTGGAAATAATATAAATAATATCATATAAAATAATATATGGAGATATACCTATCTCATAGAACTGGAAGGGACCTTGAAAGGTCATGGAGTCCAGTCCCTTCACAGCAGGACCAATTTTTGGTCCAGATCCCTAAATGGCCCCCTCAAGGACTGAACTCACAACCCTGGGTTTAGTGGGCCAATGCTCAAACCACCGAGCTATCCCTACACCCCTCTTTCTTTCTCAAGAGGGGGACTGACACTATAAAAAAGAGAGACAAGCACGCCAAGACACCCCTCGCCCCCTGCCCATCGATTCACTGCACCAGAAAGGACAAAGGAAGCAGCCATTGAACTGGAAAAGGGGTCCTGACCTCAGAGGTTTGGTCAGTAATACTGCTGACAGCATGCAGTGAAAAAAGTTTGCTTTGAATTTAACACAATTTATTAAGTTAAGCACCAGTAGCGTTTTTATCATTATTATTCTCATAACCATTTCTGACTTTTATGTTTTATTACTTGTACTCTTTAAAATCTCTCTCTTTGTAGTTAATAAACTTGTTTTCTTGTTTTTTTCTAATCCAGTGTGTTTAAATTAAAATGTCTGGGAAACTCCATTGGGGGTGACAAGATGCACGCATGTTATTTCTATTAGGGCTGTCAAGCGATTAAAAAAATTAATTGTGATTAATCACGCTGTTAAACAATAATAGAATACCACTTATTTAAATATTTTGGATGTTTTCTACATTTTTAAATATATTGATTTCAGTTACAACACAGAATAGAAAGTGTACAGTGCTCACTTTATATTTATTTTTCATTACAAATATTTTCACTGTAAAAAACAAAAGAAATACTTTTTTTCAATTCACCTAATTTATCATGAAAGTTGAACTTACAAATGTAGAATTATGTACAAAAATATAACTGCATTCAAAAATAAAACAATGTAAAACTTTAGAGCCTACAAGTCCACTCAGTCCTACTTCTTGTTCAGCCAATTGCTCAGATAATCAAGTTTGTTTACATTTGCAGGAGATAATGCTTCCCCCTTGTTGTTTACAATGTCACCTGAAAGTGAGAACAGGCGTTTGCATGGCACTGTTTTAGCCAGCGTTGCAAGATATTTACATGCCAGATGCACTAAAGATTCATATGTCCCTTCCTGCTTCAACCACCATTCCAGAGGACATGCATCCATGCTGATGACGGGTTCTGCTCAATAACAATCCAAAGCAGTGCAGGCCGATGCATGTTCATTTTCATCATCTGAGTCAGATGCCACCAGCCGAAGGTTGATTTTCTTTTTTAGTGGTTCGGGTTCTGTAGTTTCCGCATCGGAGTGTTGCTCTTTTAAGACTTCTGAAAGCATGCTCCACACCTCGTCCCTCTCAGATTTTGTAAGGCACTTCAGATTCTTAAATCTTGGGTCAAGTGCTTAGAAATCTCACATTGGTATCTTATTTTGTGTTTTGTCAAATCTGCAGTGAAAGTGTTCTTAAAATGAACAACATGTGCTGGGTCATCATCCAAGATTGCTATAACATAAACTATATGGCAGAACGCGGGTAAAACAAAGCAGGAGACATACAATTCTTCCTCAAAGAGTTCAGTCACAAATTTAATTAATGCGCATTTTATCAGCATAGAAGCATGTCCTCTGGAAAGGTGGCCAAAGCATGAAGGGGCATATGAATGTTTAGCATATCTGGCATGTAAATACCTTGCAATGTGGGCTACAAAAGTGCCATGCGAACGCCCGTTCTTTCTTTCAGGTGACAATGTAAATAAGAAGCGAGCAGCATTATGTCCTGCAAATGTAAACAAACTTGTTTGTCTGAGCAATTGGCTGAACAAGAAGTTGGACTGAGTAGACTTGTAGACTCTAAAGTTTCACATTGTTTTGGTTTTGAGTGCAGCTATGTAACAAAAAAAAATCTATATTTATAAATTGCACTTTCACGATACAGAGATTGCGCTACAGTACTTGAATGAGGTGAACTGAAAAATACTATTTCTTTTATCATTTTTACAGGGCAAGTATTTGTAATCAAAAATAATAATATAAAGTGAGCACTGTACACTTTGTGTTCTGTGTTGTAATTTAAATCAATATATTTGAAAATGTAGAAGAACATCCAGAAATATTTAATAAATTTCAATTGGTATTCTATTGTTCAACAGCGCGATCAAAACTGTGATTAATTGTGATTATCTTTTTAATCACAGTTAATTTTTTTGAGTTAATCGCCTGATTTAACTATGATTAATTGACAGCCCTAATTTCTATTAAAGAAATACAGAATTTATATAAACTTCTATTGTCCAGGAGAGGGCTGGGCAGTACAGGACATAGATTTCTGGGGGGAAATCTGAGACTGGGAGTGAGTTGGAATCACCCTGCAGTATAACCAAGGCTGGTAAGAGCCAGGGAGTGGCTGGCTGGCTGCAGCACACACAGACGTGGCTGGGAGTGATTTGCATGCTGGAGGCTGTTTGTGAGCAGTCCAGGCTGGAGGCTACAGCAGCAAAGCAGTGTAAAGGGCACCCCAGGTTGGAGGGCAGGGGTGACACCAGGGCTGGCGCAACCCATTAGGTGACCTAGGCGGTCGCCTAGGGCGCTGCTATTTTGGGGGCACCAGCGCCGCAGCCGCCCGTAGAAATTTGAGGGCGGGACCTTCCGCCGCCGCTGTTGGGGGCGGGATTTCGGGGGCGGGACCTTCCGCCACCTAGGGCGCCGGCAAAGCTGGCGCCGCTACTGGGTGACACAGCTACTCATTAGTCTGGATTGTACCTCGGTACGTCACAGTCATCAAAACAAAAAAACTGGGGGGGGGGGGGGATTAGTTTTGGATTGAACAAAATGTTTCATTTGACCTGAAACTAACTAACTTTGTTTGTTTGCTTGCTTAATTGTGGGTCATTTTTTGTGTTTTTCACCTTTTTTGTGTTTTTGTTGGTTTGTTTAAATTAGCTAAATTTTAAAATGAAATGCCATTTCGAAATGAAAAATCAAAACAAAATGTTTCAAAATGGCTGAAACAAAACATAGAAATGTTAACACACTATTTCAACCTGAAAAAAAAAACCTTTCCTTTTTTTGGCCAAAACTATTCACCAAATTCACCCCAAATTCACCATTTTGGTGCCCTCAAAATGCATTTTGCAGCTAATTTACTAGTCACCGTGCTCTGTTTAGGAACCTGAATCCCACTGAATTTCCATGAGGCATTAGGTTCCTAAGTGCCTAAATCACTTCTAAAAATGTGACAGTCTCGTAAGTCAATGACACATTTCTGAAAATTTTACCCCAGGACTTAATAATAGAATCAGAGAAATGTAGGGCTGGAAGGGACCTCGAGGGTTCATAAAGTCCAGCTTCCTGTGCTGAGGCAGGACCATCCCTGACAAATGTTTGCTCAACCTGCTCCATCCTCCAAAGATGAGCTCCCGTGGAAGCCCCTATTCCAGAGCTTAAATATCCTTGTATCTAGAAAGTTTTTCCTAATATCTAACCTAAATCTCCCTTGCTGCAGATTAAGCCCATTACTNTTGGAAACCCCTATTCCAGAGCTTAAATATCCTTGTAGCTAGAAAGTTTTTCCTAATATCTAACCTAAATCTCCCTTGCTGCAGATTAAGCCCATTACTTCTTGTCCTACCTCCAGCAGACATTGAGGACAGCTGATTACAGTCCTCTTTATAACATATTTGAAGACCACCAGGTCCCTCCTCAATCTTATTTTCTCAAGATTAAACATGCCCAGGTTTTTTTTAACCTTTCCTCACAGGTCAGGTTTTCTAACCCTTTTGTCATTTTTGTGGCTGTCCTCTGGACTCTCTCCAATTTGTCCACATCTCTCCTAAAGTGTGGCGCCCAGAACTGGACTGAGAGGCCTTACCAGCCTTACCAGCCCTGAGTAGAGCAGGACAATTACCTCCCATGTCTTACATACAACACTCCTGTTAATACACCCCTGAATGATATTAGCCTTTTTTGCAACTGCATCACATTGTTGACTCACACTCAGTTTGTGATTCCCTATAACCCCCAGATCCTTTTCAGCAGAGCTCCACCTTGCCAGCCATTCCCCACTTTATAGTTGCGCATTTCATTTTTCCTTCCTAAGTGCTGTACACTTTGCACTTGTCTTCACTGAATTTCATCTTGTTGATTTCAGACCAATTCTCCAATCTGTCAAGGTTATTTTGAATTCTAATCCTGCCCTCCAAAGTGCTTGCAACCCTTCCCCGCTTGATATCATCTGTAAATTTTATAAGCACACTCTCCACTCCATTATCCAAGTCATTAATGAAAATATTGACTAGTACTGGACCTGCAGGCAGGGCCGGCTCCAGGCACCAGCTTAACAAGCAGGTGCTTGGGGCGGCCACTCGGGAGAGGGGCGGCATGTCCAGCTATTCGGCGGCAATTCGGCGGAGGGTCCCTCACTCCCGCTCGGAGTGAAGGACCTCCCGCCGAATTGCCGCCGCAGATTGCGATCGCGGTCTTTTTTTTTTTTGGCTGCCTGGGGTGGCAAAAACCCTGGAGCCGGCGCTGCCTGCAGGACCTCATTAGATACATCCTCCTAGTGTGACAGTGAACCATCGATAACTACTTTTTGGGTATAGTCTTTCCACCGATTGTGCACCCACCCACCTTGTAATAATTTCATCTAGATTTCAGCCAACGTTACTTGTTTTAAAAATTCCACCAAGTATCACGTCACAATGTGTCTTTAAGATATTTATTTTGAGCAGAAAACAGCAAAACTTACTAGCTTCTTTGGAAGTTTATTGTCATTTTCTACAGCGTCTCTGATGGGATTTAGAGCTGAGGAAAAAGCTTCAAACCCTGATTCGGGAGTCAAGTCGAATAAGATGGGCACAGAGGCAGAGACAGCGTCTCGGAAGAACCTCACTTTGTCAATGTCCATGTCATTTTCTCCTGCAGAAATGGACGCCAGCTCCACAAATGTAGGAAGTTCCGTTTTGTCTGCAAGAAAAAAAATCCAACAATGAGTGTGAAACAAGCAATCTAAGAATGCTCAAGAATCTACAAATATTTTTAATCAAAAGCTGCAATGTCTTTGCCCTCCAAAGCTGGAAAATCCCTGTTGTTGCTCCATTTGGACATGCCAATTAAATCAAATGAATAAAATCTCAGATCTAGGAGTGGTCAGAAATTTTCCATCAAAACTTTTTTTAGAAATAAAATTGTGGTTTTGACTAAAAAAATTTTTTGTAGAAAGTCTCTGTTTTCCTCAGAATTTTTTTATTTTTGATTGGAAAACCAGAAACTTGAAAAAATGATTTTTTTTTTCATTTTTTAGATTTTTGGCAGTTTTCAACCACAAATTTTTGGTTGCCAAAAGTCAAGATTTTTTCAAGGTTTTGAAGCTGATATTTTTTCCCCCTTGAGGAAAAAACCCAACACTTTTCAAACATCTCTGCTCATCTCCACCAACAGTAAAAGTATCAGGGGGGTAGTCGTGTTAGTCTGTATCCACAAAAACAACGAGGAGTCCGGTGGCACTTGATGAGGAGATGTCAATACCAAGAGAGGGAAAATTGCTTTTGTAGTGAGCCAGCCACTCCCAGTCCCTATTTAAGGCCAAATTAACGGTGTTAAGTTTGCAAATGAATTGCAGCTCTGCAGTTTCTCTTTGAAGTCTGTTTCTGAAGTTTTTTGTGTTGAAGGATGGCTACTTTTAAATCTGTTACTGAGTGTCCAGGGAGACTGAAGTGGTCCCCTACTGGTTTTTGTATGTTACCATTCCTGAGGTCTGATTTGTGTCCATTTATTCTTTTATGTAGAGACTGTTCGGTTTGGCCAATATACATGGTAGAGGGGCATTGCTGGCACATGATGGCATATATCACATTATTGGTATTGACACCTCCTCATCAAATATTGGGAGTGGGTCTCATCCACCCTGACTGAATTGGCTTTGTCAACACTGGTTCTCCACTTGTAAGGTAACTCCCTTCTTTTCATGTGCCAGTATATTTATGCCTGTATCTGTAACTTCCACTCCATGCATCTGACAAAGGGTTTTTTTTGCCCATGAAAGCTTATGCCTAAATAGGCATAGGCATAGAATAGCAGGGTTGGAAGGGACCTCAGGAGGTCATCTAGTCCACCCTCCTGCTCAAAGCAGGACCCATCACCAGACAAATTTTTACGCTAGTTCCCTAAATGGCCCCCTTAAGGATTGAACTCATAACCCTGGGTTTAACAGGCTACTGCTCAAACCACTGAGCTATCCCTCCCCTCTGTTAGTCTTTAAGGTGCCACCGGCAGGGCCGGCTCCAGGCACCAGCTTAACAAGCAGGTGCTTGGGGCGGCCACTCGGGAGAGGGGCGGCATGTCCAGGTATTCGGCGGCAATTCGGCGGAGGGTCCCTCACTCCCGCTCGGAGCAAAGGACCTCCCGCCGAATTGCCCCCGCAGATCGCGATCGCGGCTTTTTTTTTTTTTTTTTTTTTTTTGGCTGCCTGGGGCGGCAAAAACCCTGGAGCCGGCGCTGGCCACCGGACTCCTCGTTGTTTTTTTACCAACAGTACAGGCACCTTCTCTGGCAGCTCACCTCTTAATGTGCTCAGAAAGTGCAACATTACAAGTGCAACGTGTAACGTCTTTCCTACTGACCTTACAAAGCGCTCTGCTATTGGACACCTTATGACATATGTGGGAGAAAAATATTTTGCTCCATTTCATAATTCCCTACCCCAAACCAATGCCTGTCCAAATGTTCTTCACTACACATATAAATGTCCAGCAACAACCCCCGTGGCAGTGAGTTCCACAGTCTCATTATTAGTTTCCTTTACTAAAAAAAGAAGGAAATTGCTGCAGAAAGATCTTGATTTTTTTCTAGCTACAGTCACAGAACTTATGTGAGAACAGAACTCCAGAATTATCTTTAACATAATCTGATCTTCAGAAAGACAATGAAGGATCAATTATAAAATATTGCTGAAAATTTCCCTAACTGTTACAATTCAAACACGTGAAAACTCACCATATGCATTACAATAACAAACCTATCTCTGACCCACTATGAACTTATGAACTCAAGCAAGTAAGGGCTACACCATTGGCCCTAAATTCTTACTTAGCTTATAAATACTGGTCTAAAGTGCACCTTTTATGACGGTTGTGATCCAAGAGATAAAGCCTTTCTTTGCACACTCAAGAAGTTCCTTCAAGAATTCAAGCACACTCTCAGGGATGTTACTCAGAGTATCTTTAACCTTTACAATATCATGAGTTATATAACCAAGAGTCTTGTCCTTGAAGTCCTCGTCTTCCTGTTAAAATACAGGATAAAGACCTGTGTTTCTTAGCAAAGAAATGAGAAAAGCATTCATTTTAATTAACTTATTGTTTATGTTGCACTAGGAGCTGCACAAACAGAGAGAAAAAAACTGTCCTTGCCCTCAAAACTTTGTTAACGCAGAGTTAAGGTTGCCCAGTGCTGCCCTGCGCCCTTCTAGAATGTGGAGAGTGGCTGAACTTAAACCTCTGAAACATAAACCTCTGAAAACAAGGAAATCCAAAATTAAAGTACATGCCACTCCCACTATACAACCTTAGCTCTGCTCCCTAAAGCTGGCAACAGTTAATAATATAATCCTGTGGGAGTCTATAAAAGTCTGCTCAGCCATTCACTATTGTGGATTTTTAGGACTGATCTACACACAAACATGCATTGGTTTAACTCAGGGGTAGGCAATCTATGGCACGCGTGCCGAAGGCGGCACGCAAGCTGATTTTCAGTGGCACTCACACTGCCCGGGTCCTGGCCACCGGTCCAGGGGGCTCTGCATTTTAATTTAATTTTAAATGAAGCTTCTTAAACATTTTAAAAACCTTATTTACTTTACTTACAACAATAGTTTAGTTATATATTATAGACTTATAGAAAGAGACCTTCTAAAAACGTTAAAATGTATGACTGGCACGCAAAACCTTAAATCAGAGTGAATAAATGAAGACTCGGCACACCGCTTCTGAAAGGTTGCCGACCCCTGGTTTAACTAAATCAGGTTCTCAGAACTGATTTAGTAATTTTGGTGGAAATCTGTGTGTTGGACACTCATTTTGGAATAAAAGTGGTTAAAGTTGAGTTAGCTAAAGTGACTTTTGACTTGGCCCACTCTTATCCAAGAAAAGAACTGTCCACCGAATTAACTGAATTGGTTCTAATTCACACCCTTTGTTATTAATGTGACTAAAATTATTGCAAAAATGCCTTAGGCAACGAACCCCAAAGAGGGTTCCCAGCTGTGAATCCCTGACAGAGATAGGTGCCTCCCTGCAGCCCTGACTCCCTGCAGAGCTGTCTCCAAGAGAAGGGCAGAGCCTGCACATACCCCTGTTGTAGGCATCTCCCACGGGCTAGCTTAGGTAGCTCCCCATTCGTAGGCACCTCTCTCTCTCCACTCATTGTACAAGGAGCCTGGGCACCTAACCCAGGCTATGTGGATTGCAGTGTTGTTCCTGTGATTTTCTAGGCACCTAAAAGTTCAGTAGCTTTGTGAATCTAGGACTGAAAATCTGTGCAGCACCCAGCGCAATGGTGCCCTGATCTCTGTCACTGAGTCTGTGCAGCGTCTGGCCTGACAGGGCCTGATCTCAGGTTAGGGCTTCTAGCAGCTACATAATATAAAAAAAAAATTAAAAAATTAATCTTGCTTATGCCATTTTTACATCACTGGAACTCCAGTGTTTTCCATGGATTCACTCCAGGCTTTCACCTGAGTAAATGAGATCACGATGAGTAGATGTGCAAAACGAGACTGCATTTGTCTAACCAGTTGCTCCAATGATATTTATGAGAGTCCTACGTACGTATTTGGTCAGGTCATCAAGGAGCTGGAAATCTCCACCGAGTCCCAGTATCCGTCGTAGCTTGTCAATCATTTTGGCTGTCTTCACCACCGTGGAGAGTTTCAAGTAGCTTTTAATCTTAACCACCGCGGCCTCAGCCCACTCAGACTTGCTGCTGGGTCCTCCCTCGCTCTTCTCCATGATTTTAAATTCCTCTCTGAGCACCTGATCATCTGTTAGCAGCTTTCCAAACTGTCTCTCAATGTCACCAAGGCTGATGGAAAAATCTTTAAGGGCCAGATAGGTGACTCGAAAATTGTCCATGGCCGGGATGTAAATGTTTTCCTCCACATCATCCAGGGAAAGAAGGGCTTTTTCTGGGAAAACATCCTTGGCAAGTTCCGCTTTCAGCTTCCACAGTTTCCGGAAGAACTGGCTTTCCTGTAGGGTATGAACTTTTCTAACCATGTCGTCGTGTTTAGCGAGTGGGTGCGACTGCAGATCTTCACTTTTCTCCTTTCCATTTATGGAGTATTTCTTCACCAGCATCTGATCCTTAATGCTCTGTTTAATCGCAACGCTTTTTTCCATGGCACCTACATCAACTAAACAGTGTGGGGATAGAGATTTATTAACATGTAATTAATAGATTCCAAGGCCAGAAAGAATCACTGTGATTATCTAGTCTGATCATCTGTATAACACAGGCCACAGGACTTCCCCAAAATAATCCTGTGTGAACTAGAGCAGATCTTGTAGAAAAACATTTGCCCTTTAAATGGCCATGGCAACTAGATTTTTATATGAACATTTATAATTCTCATTGTCTTTCAATAACATAATGACATGGTTATCTGGGATAGCAGCTAACTCTGTGTGTAGCAGAGTCAAAGGGGGTGGGACAGTAAACATTATGAATGTAATTAAATACAGAGCGCTACACTGAAAGAAGGTTACAGTTGCAAAGTATTCAAGTATTAGGAAATTTCTGCATGTAACCACTGCTGTGACATCTGCCTGAGTCTGCAGAGAGCCTGTGACAATCATCCTGAAAGGAGGAACTTTGTCTGGAGGTTAAAGACCCCTCTGCTCCCAGCTATTCCTTCCTTGTGTTGGTCCTTATAGACCAGGATCGTGTCACCTCTTAACCTTCTTTTGGATAAGCCCAGTAGGTTGAGCTCCCTCACTCTCTCACTGTGAAACAGGTTTTCCAGACCTCGAATCATTCTTGTAGCTCTTTCCTGAAACCTTTCAGTTTGGCAACATCCTTTTGGAAGTGTGGACACCAGAACTGGACACAGAGTATCCAGTAATGGCCTCACCAGTGACAGAAACAGAGGTAATATCATCTCCCTTCTTCTACTCTATATTCCCCTGCTCATACCACCCAGGACTGTATTTGCCCTCTTAGTCTCTGACCTGCACTGGGAGCTCATGTTCAGTTGATTTCCATCAGGACCCCTAACCTGTTTCTAGTGTCACTGCTTTCCAGGATACAGTCCTCCCATCCACTAAGTGTGTAATAAATTCCATTACTATGTACTGCAGGAAAACAGAACAGGATGGTACCTTTTATGATGTCCATGATGCAGCTGCACAGACACAAAAATGCTCGTCTTTGCTGTGTCTGATTTTTCAGCTGCTGAAATTCGTTGTCCCTGACATCCAGCACTTCCTTTATATATTGAGAGAAAGATGGCTCTGAAAAAGAGATACAGAGGGTTTTTGAGACAATCACTGTGATATGGGGAAGCTGCCCTGAATTTAACTGATGCAGCAACAAATATCTGCCTGAGTCTGCAGAGAGCCTCAGATAATAGCACTGAGAAGTGTGGGTGGAGTTTATTTTGTGGGAAGAGCTTGGAAGAGAACCTGTCCCACAACTTTTTACTAAACAGACAAAGATTTTGCAAGAAGCATGAGATATTGGAGCTCCCGGTGTAACCAGCATAAATAGCCAAAACTGAATATTGTAAATGCTTAGAATGCAACTGTATTTTTAAAATAAATGGTAAGGGTGCTGCAAATATCTAACTGCTACTAGATATGCATAAAATTCAATCCATCACATTTAACACAGTGGTTTTCAATTACCCCCCCCTCCCCATATTTTAAGACTCCACCTTTGAATATTGTATTTATTAACAACAATTGGTTTTATGTTCTATAGAAGTTGAAATAACATATAGTTTTGCATTTTATATTCATTTTTCCTTTCTGACTGTGTTACATAAAAAATGAATATGTTTAAGGTGCCTCTTAAGGATAAAAGTATGAAGCTGCAAACTCACCGATAAGAATCAGCATCTCGGCAAATTTCTCTGTGTGTTGTAGAATGTCAGACAGTACATTGAATGGGATGTCTCCAGAAAATATACTACAACCCACAAAGCAGAACAACTCAAACACTTTTGAAAGCAGCTGTTGTGCATCTCTGTTGATTTGATTTTGAACCTTTGGCTTCGATTTTTCTGCAAAATAAAAAAAATACAGTGAGATGACGGGAACGATTTCAGAAAATGCATTGGAGTTTTCTTCTTTGTTTTAACAATAAACCCCCAAAAATGTTAACTGTTTCTCACTTCCTTGACTTCTCTGGGACAACTCAGCTGCATTAAGATAAGCCCTTGCATACTCCTAAATAGAGCTGGGCAAATAATAGATTTATCGGTTCACTGGTAATTCCAAAAAAATGTTGAAACTTTTGGTGAATGAAAAAGTTGAAATAATTTTATTTCCTGGCAAAACCATTTTGTTATGGCTTTGTGCATTTTTAATGGCTTTTTTATTTTATTTTTATAAAATTGAAGGTAATTTCAACATAAACAGTTGTTTCAAACTCAAAAATTGAAACTTTTTTTCCAAAATGTCAAAATGAAACATTTCAATTCCCCACCCCCACCCCCATCAAAACAATTGGTGAAATGGACACAAATTCATAAAATGTTTATGCTGAATCTATATTTTTTGTCCAAAAAAAAAATGTGTCTAAAAAATGTTACCCAGCTTTAATCTTAAGCACTGGAATGGGTTACCTAGGGAGGTGGTGGAATCTCCTTCCTTAGCGGTTTTTAAGGTCAGGATTGACAAAGCCCTGGCTGTGATGATTTAATTGGGATTAGGTCCTGCTTTGAGCAGGGGGTTGGACTAGATGACCTCCTGAGGTCCCTTCCAACCCTGATATTCTATGATTCTATGATTCTAAGGGCCAGATTTTCAAAGGCATTTAAGGCACCTACAGCTGGAGATAGATGACTAGTAGAATTTAGCACCCAGCCAACTCCTTTTCACTTAACTATGATCCCAATAAGTTGAACCCATTCTGAGGTCATCAGAACAAAATGTCCATATAGAAACTCACGGACAGCTGAGATAATATCCAAGCCCATGGAAGAGTCGAGTAGCCGTATGAGAACACCGGCTGTGTTCTTTTCAAACCGGTGAGCATTCTCTATCTGATTCAGTTCTTCAGTCCACATATTTTCAATGATAATAGATAGGATTTGTGCAAGAATTGGCTTGTTCGTCTTTGAAAATTTGGGAAGAATTTCTTTCAACACTGACTTCTATAAGAAAAAGTATTTTCTAACTACATGGGTAGAGATATTTTACACACACACACACACACACACACACACACACACACACACACACACACACACACACTAACACACACACACNACCATCTCTCATCTTCTGCTGATGTTTTTGTACCAGTGTATAAAGTACTACTCACGTCTGTAACATATAACTACAGCTGAGGGAATAATGGATTTTTGGGTTTAGGGGCTGAACTAAAACCCCTTTGTTTATTAACTTTCTCGTTGAATTTAAAACTCAGAAAATGCCATTTTCAATCAAACAGTTTCTGGTTGACTCAAAATTTAATTATTTAAAGGAAGGGGCGACTCGTGAGAGGGGCGAAGTGGGTCACATGATGGCCCACACGTCGGCACGGCCCATGATGGCCCCTCCCCTTTTTTGCGGCAGCACACGTGGGTCTTCCCCACTTTTCTGGCAGTGCCCCCCCAGTATTGCCGCTGTTTTCATTTGATTTAAGTCAACCGAAACATTTTAGTCAACTTGAATAGACATTGTTTTTGAGTTTTTCATTTTGATTTGGCTATTTTGGGATGTTTTGAACTTTATTTTTTGGTCCATGTGTATTTTTTTTAATTGACCAACTTTGAGAATGAAAGGCCATTTCAAAATGAAAAGTCGCCATGTTTTGAAAAGTGAAAATGTTCAATTTTTATGATTTTTTTCAGTTTCCCCCCCCCAGAACTATTTGTTGAATTCGACCCAAATTTGTGAATAGTTTTGGAGCGCCAATAAATGCATTTTTGGGGCAGAAAAACTATTTGCCCCTCCAAAAAATTGCCCCTTATAACACCTATTCATCATTTAGTAACCCTTTATAATCTATTTGGAAGTGTTCCCCTCATATAAAGTGTGACCAATAGTATAATAAACATGCACAAAACCATCCAACATAGCAGAGTGGGGAACAGAGCTCAGAATTTCCTGGCTTCTGGTCCCTCTGTTCAGTGAAGGTCAGGCAGGTGCTACACAAGAGGAAAGAGAGAGATTCTGCTATACCTTGCTTTTTGTCAGCGCTTTGATACTCTGAATGATGTGTTGTGAAAAGCAGTTTTCCAGTTCTGTATCTCGGAACTTGCTAATCTTAATGAAAACCAAGTAGTGATCAAACAGATGTTTATGGTTCACCTAGAACAAGGAAACATTTGTTATGCAACCATTTATACCCTCAGTAAAACCTGTCTTAAAGTACATGAAGAGTCAGATAGGAACATAACAACGGCCACACTGACCAATGGTACTCCTGGGGGAATTCTGTGCCAAAAAATTAAAAATTCTGCGCACAATATTTTAAAATTCTGCAAATTTTATTTGTCAAAATAACACTACATAATCACACCAGTTTCAATTATTTTGGTAATTTATTTCAAAATACCTGTCAGCAAGTATGTCTGTAACAATACAGACACACAAAAGATTTCCCCCAGGAGTAGAGAGTTAAAGAAATCCCTATGACAACCCAAGTTCCTGTTTCTCTGCCCCCCTGGTGCCAGGGGGCCAGACACCCACAACTCCTCTCATGCAGAGCCCAGCTGCAGGGGGCCCCCTTACCCAGATACCCACAGCCTCTCCTCCCTCCCCCAGAGCCCAGCCACCCACCCACCCACCCCTCAGGACACAGGGATCCAGAGGTAGAAACAGCCTGATGCTGGGTCCCAGGCTTGTGTGGAGTTTGCTGTGCACCACCATCTCCTTTCCTCAGGGCACGCTGGGAACTGCATCAGGAACCCTCTAGCTCCTTCCCTCTCCCACCACCAGTGTCTTCTATGTGCGAGCTGGGCTCTGGTCCAGAGGCCCCCAGTGGCAGTCAGCAGCACTGCACCCCATTTCTGTGGGGGAAAGGAAATTCTGTGCAAAAACCATTAATTTCTGCAAAATTCTGCATTGCGCAGTGGCGCAGAATTCCCCCAGGAGTACAATGGTTCATCTAACCCAGGATACTGGGCTAGATGAACCATTGTACTCCTGGCGGAGTGGCCAATGCCAGGTGCTTCAAAGGTAACGAACAGATCAGGGCAATTATCAAGTGATCCATCCCCTGACATCAGATCCTCAGCTGGTGTAAATCAGCAGGGCCGCACTGGAGTCATGCCAAAATATATCAGCTGAGGAGCTGCCTATCATTATTTCAGTGTGTAGGACTGGAGTAACATGGTGGTGAATCAGTCCCTTAAATATTATGGGCCTGATTCTCTCCTTTCCCGGTGCTGTGGGACATCATTTGCTCCAATGTCAAGTGGGGGTGAAATGACACCTGATCATGCCCCTGATGGTGGCAATTTACTTTCCCTTTGCACAGGTGTAAGTGGTGCACAGGTTGCAAATCCATGAGGAATCAGGTCATAGATTCCAAGGCCAGAAGGACCACTGTGATTATCTAGTCTGACCTCCTGTATAATACAGGCCAGAGAAGGGGAGGTTACTTACCTGTAACTGGAGATTCTTCAAGATGTGGGGTCACTATCTGTATTCCACTGAGGGGCGCCCAGAGCTGGAGCTTTTCAAAGTACTAGTATCCATCAGTCTGTGCGCCCTTACATTGCCTTACATTGTGGTTTTGCCTGAGGCAATAAAGGGCGGGGTGGACCGACTGTGTCTTCGATTCCTCCTTCACTGCAGACCTATCAGATCCACAGTAAAGGGGAAGGAGGGTGGGTTTGGAATACAGACAGGGACCACACATCTCAAAGAACCTCCAGTTACAGGTTAATAACCTCCCCTTCTTCTTCAAGTAATTAACAAGCAGTACCTAGGTAGGCAGGGGTGCGAGGAAGACAATGGAATCGTTGAGGGAGAACAAACAAGGGCAGGAAGTCCAGAGACTTGCAGAACTTTCAGAAACAAGAAAATTACTACTGAACACCATGGAAGATCCTGCCTATATGCAGTACCCAGACATGGGTGCTGGATGGGGCAGGGGTTGGAGGTATTTTTGTTTGGAAACTGCCAAAATGGTGTCCCTGGTCCTTAACTCTATGAAACTCTCAGAAACAAGAAACTACTACATAAACCATTAAAATTCCTGACTAAGTAAAGAGTAAAACCATTTTATTTGGAAAATGCATCACCAAGGATGAGAGGCCAGCAGAAGCTGTGACTGAGACAACGTGGCAGTAAGAAGGAACTGCCCCATCCTTTATCACCTTGGGCAAAACCACCAGACAATGTAAGGACACAGCATGGACCGACAGACACCACTACACTGAAAAACTCTGGGTGCATGGCGCACACGCATTACCTTCCCTGATTTAATTCTATTTGAACTAGAGCAGATTTCTTAGAAAAAACATCCAAACTTGATTTTAAAATTGCCAGTGATGGAGAATCCACCACAACACTTGGTAAATTGTTCCAATGGTTTATTCCTCTCACTGATAACTTTTTACACATTTCCAGTCTGAATTTGTCTAGCTTCAACTTCCAGCCATTGGATTATATTAGACCTTTCTCTGTTAGACTGAAGAGCCCATTATTTAAAATTTGTTCCCTATGTAGGTGCTTAGAGACTGTGATCAAGTCACCCTTTAACCCTCTCATCTAGCCCCTCATCATCTCGTATCTATACAACTGTAACCTCCTCCTCTCTGACCTGGACAAATCCCATCTTCCCCCCACCCTCCATAGAATCTGTTCAAAACCCTGCCACAAAGATCATTGTCCTGGCTTGTCATTTTGATCACATCACACCCAACACTGTGGCATTTTCTCTGCTCCAACATATCAAGCACACAGTACTTGTCTTTACTTTTATGGACCTGCACTGCTGGTTCTCACCCTGCCTCTCATCGCTCTTCTTCTAAATATTTCCTTAAACACAACTGATGCTATGCTGCCTACAGCTGTGTGAATAATGGTTGTGGGGTTATTTTGGTTTGCTGACAATTCCAAAAAAATCAGGAAAAATATATGTTTTGGGTCAAACATTTCATTTTGATTTCAAGCATTTTTAAACTATTTTAAAAAAAATAAAATCAAAGGAAATTTCTAAATGAAAAGTCACATTTCAAATCAAAAACTTGAAACATTTCAGTTGATAAATGTCAAAACAAAAATGTTGGTTTTTTCTGTTTGGTTTTGTTTTGTTTTCAACCAACTAAAGCAACTGAGTGAAATCAACACAAATTTGTAAAATTGTTTTGATGTCACCGAATTTGCTTTTTTCAGCAAAAAAAATTTTGTCCAAGAATGTTCCCCAACTCTACTTTCCAGGACCTTCACAGCTGGTCCCTACTCTGTCCCTCATACTTCACCTCCCTCTAAATCTCTCCTTAAAAACAGGTGATGCTGTGATGGTCCCCCATGGTACGCTGCTACTGTTGCTTATTCTTCCAATAATAATCATCTCACTGCTGTCTTCCCCATCTGTCTGTATCTCCGTTTAAGTTCTCTGAGGGAAAGACCATCTTTCTGATTTTCAATTAGTCAACTCACCTTTTTTATCCACTCTGCAAACAAAGATTTAATAAGTTTTCGCCAGTCCCGGGTCCACTCATCACAGAACAGTCCAGTGGAAATGAGCTGATGCCATTTCTAGGAACAGAACAAGCCTATCAGTTGACTATTTTTAATAGGAATGAAAAAATCAGTCTCACTGGGATTTTTTGGACTCACGTCACTATAATGAAAAAAGACTTTTTCCTGTTCAGGCGATTTGGGGAATAACTCCTTGATCCATGATTCTGCTAAATTCATAAATTCCTTGAGTCCCCGGGTCTGCTTAAGGTCCTGAAAATCCTTGAAGAGAAAAAAAGGGGCAAGTTACAGAAGTGGTAAACTCAGCTTTTCATCTCCTTTATAGACATTAAATCAAACACTTGAAAAGAAAGTCGCCAATTTCAAGACTGCATTTCAAGACTTGATACTATTCAGAAGCCTAAATATCAGGTCATTGGAAAATTCAGTTGTGCAGAACTCATTATCAGATGGCTGGAGAAACGACAGATTTAAGTAGTTCTAGGAGCTACAAGAGAAAATAACTGAAACCAAGGGCCTGTCTACACTGGCAAGCTACTGCGCTGAAACTTTCTTGCTCAAGGGTGTGAAAACACCACCCACCCACCCCAAGCGCAACAAGTTTCAGTGCTGTAAAGCACCAGTGTAGACAGGATCCGAGTGCTGGGAGTGCAAAGTGGTTTACCTAGAGCGGCAGTGCTTTAAACTGCTAAGTGGAGACTTAGCTCGAGACACAAATAGGGCCAAATTGCAGCGATTCAGTGAGCAAAACACTTTTTTTAGGGTTGCCATCTTGCGCTTCAGAATCTAAACTTAATGAAAAATAAAGTAATTCTTCTAAGGCCTTATGGGTGCTCACAAACCCTCTGAATGGTGAACAAAGTGTGATTCATAGATTGATAGATTTAAAGGTCAGAAGGGACCATCGTCACGATCTGGTCTGATCTCCTGTAAATAATTCCTGTTTGAACTAGAGCAGGGGTCGGCAACCTTTCAGAAGTGGTGTGCCGAGTCTTCATTTATTCACTCTAATTTAAGGTTTCAAGTGCCAGTCATACATTGTAACGTTTTTAGAAGGTCTCTTTCTATAAGTCTATAATATATAACTAAACTATTGTTGTATGTAAAGTAAATAAGGTTTTTAAAATGTTTAAGAAGCTTATTTAAAATTAAATTAAAATGCAGACCCCCCCGGACCGGTGGCCAGGACCCGGGCAGTGCGAGTGCCACTGAAAATCAGCTTGTGTGCCGCCTTCGGCACCCGTGCCATAGGTTGCCTACCCCTGAACTAGAGTATATCTTAAAAAAAAAAAAAATCCAATCTTGATTTAAAAGCTGCTAGTGACAGGGAGAATATTTCAGTGGGGGGTTAACTCTGAAACCTAATTGTAATTGAAAGGACCACATCGTTAGCTATTTCACTGCCGATCAAAACATCCAAGAGATGAGGTCACATTGTGAAGCTTCTCCACTATCTACTGAGCAGCACTTTCTTGTGCTCTTCCAGAGCACCTACACTTAAACCTCTGAAAGCCAGGAAATACAGGGTTAACGTCCAGACCTCCCTCACAAAACAACCTTAAATCTTTGAGCGATGTTTGCCCCAACACCCCAACAACATGCACATCAGCGCTCTGCCCTGACAGATGCAACAGAAAACGTGAGCAGGGTAGGACACAGTCTAACACATAGGCACCGACTCGGTGGGTGCTCCGGGGCTAGAGTACCCATGGGAAAAAAATAGTGGGTGCTCAGCGCCCACTGGCAGCCAGCTCCTCCTGCCCCCCCAGCACCTCCCATCTGCTGGTGGCCTCTCCAATCTACTCCTCCCCCTCCCCTGCAACACCTCCCGCCTACCATGATAAGCTGTTCAGCGGCATGCAAGAGGCACTGGGGGAGGGGGCAGAGCGGGGGCAGGAAGATGTGGGGCAGGGTGGAAAGAGGCAGGGCAGGGGTGGTGGTTTGGGAGAGGGATAGAGTCGGGGTGGGGCCTGGGGTGGAGTGGGAGTCGAGCACCACCCCTTCCCCCCCCCCCCCCC